>JAFKAK010000622.1:0-17481 GCA_019914995.1 Acanthochlamys bracteata
GTTATATAAAGGAGCTATATAGTCTAGGTGTATCTTATATTTAGGAAAATCCATTACTATAACGCTTATATTCTAGCCTATAGTGAACAGAAAATCCTGTACTATCAGACTACTATCTACCTAGTAAGATAATTATTATAAGACAGAATACGTACTATTAAGTCCTAAATATAGGTCCTAATATTACTATATCTATAAATATTAAGTTTAGTAATACGCTAGACATGCCTATAGGTTACGCCTAGTGTAAAAGGAAAGTGCCCTACGGCGTAGGCCCCTATATAATTACCACTTTTAACTTTTAGTTTAAAATTATCTTATAGTAAGAAGTAATATAAAAGGACACAGATATAAGTTATATTTGCCCCTTACCCTAAACTAAGAAAGCTAAGCGTATTAATCTATTATTAGTCCTCTTAAACCTAAAAGTATAGCCTATAGACGCTTTACAAATGCATAGATTTATAATATATTTTATAATAAAAGCTTGGCTACTAGGCTAATAAATCTATAATTAAACTCCTTACCTACCTATTCTTTGTTATAGCGAATCCTAAGACTATTAGCTAGTTATAATAGACATACTATCTACGCTAAACTAGTAATAATAGCTATTTTTTTTTAAAGGGAAAACTATTTATAAGGTAATAAAAGCTTTAGATAAGATAAAAGACGTTTTATTAGTTACTCTATTATATGCCGCTACCACCTCCTGTGTCTTACCAAGCGTTAGGAATCCTTAGTTTAATAGTATAGGCTTAAGCCCGCATAGCGTACACGCACATAATAGTAATATAGAAAAATATTTAGAAAGTAGAATCTTTAGCGCCATAGGATCTTTACTATAAATATATAGCAATAGGGATCCTTTAATAAAAGCTATAAATAAAACTTAAGAACTAGCTTTACTATAGACGTAACTAGGCTTTTCTAATATAGAAATTCTTAGTTAGTGTCCTTTTATTACCTACTAGTAGGAATATAGCCCTAATAGACTTATAGTATATATTATGTGGTATAGCTTATTATCTACTAATGTCTAGTAGAATTAAAAGGTTAAGGAGTAAAACTTCTTTACGTTTTCTAGATATACTGCACTAGGAAAGAGGAGAGTTTATATAATAGATATCTATAGTAGTGGATAATATATACATTTATAAACTATTTAATATAAAACCTATTTAGTATTATTACTTTAAATAGGTGGACTAGGACGTGGTTATAAATGCCTTATTTAATAATAAGGGGACTTTTAGAGTATTATGCAAAGACCCAAATTTAGAAAAAATAGATCTTTAGTTTTATAGCGGGTTTAGATAGTTAGGACGGTTAAGAGTGTTTAGGTAGTATAATGCTATATTACCTTATTAGCGCCTATAGATATGCGCCTCTTTACTCTAAAGTTATAGAATATAATTAGCTAACGTTAGTAAGTAATCCTTTATTTTCTACTTTTAGCGTTTAAGAAACCGCTGCATGTTTTATTCCGCCTAGCACCTAGCTATACTTACTATGTTTTATTACGTAACTATTAATACCTTGTAACTACAACTTACGTACTAAGGTCTTGCTTTAGTTGCTAAGATGGGACATTAAACACTTTTACAGAGGAAGAATAAGCTAGAATAGTATAGTTTAGAAATTAAATAAATTAATTAGTAATATATAAAAGTTACTATAAGAGCTCTATATATACTAAGTTTTAGTACTACGTTTCCCGCTCTAGAGAATTAATATAATTAGCTAACTAGTGCTAAGGCTAATACTGCGACACTTTACATTATAGGAAGAACTTTAGAGCACCTAATATAAAACTATATTTTATAGAATAGAAGATTAGCGTAGACCATAAATAGACATTTAGAAGAAACACATTTATATAGGTTTAGAAAAGTGTAAGGAGCTAACTTCTTACTAATAATTAATAGTAAGACGCTTACTTAACGCTTTAGCTATATCTACTTTATTTAAGTTTACTATTTCTAAAGTTAGTAATATTTTTTTCCTTTACTAGTAGTTTCTAATATATACCACGCTTAATAATCTTGCCCTTATATACTACTAAGATCTTAATCTACTTTAATAATAGTAGATAGGCAATGTGTAATTATAAATATAGTTCTACTAAAGCTTAAATGCTAAAAGGCTTTCTAGATCTACACTTTAGTGGACGTATTAACTATAGAGGTAGCTTTATCTAGCGCAATAATCTTAGGGTTTTTAATTAAGACGTAGGTAATGGCTAGGCACTAAAGTTCTCCGCCAAATAGTTAAATCCCTCTCTCCCCACTATTATCTTATAACCGTCTAGATATATTATAATCTTGTTATAAATTATAGCTACTTTATATATGTCTAAAATCTCTTTATCTATAGTATTAACATGGCTATAGTAGACATTTTCTAAAATAGAATAGTTAAAAATTAAGGACTCTAAGTTACAATTCTAATAGCTCTTTAGAGGCTAGAGAGTATAATATTATAAACATCTTAGCTATTAATTATAATAGATCCCTCGCATACGTTAAATAACTAGAGGAGAAGTATTAGGATAGTAGATTTTCTACTACTACTTATACTAATAATAGTAACTATTTTACTAGAGTCTATAATAAGATTTAGGTTCTCTATAAGGGCTTACATAGGTTATAAGCAAAAGCTAACACCCTAAACCTAACCTCTCTAGTATTAATAATAAGCTATTTAAATAATTTAGTATTAGTTATAGAGGGTTCTATATAGAGTAACTAAAGAAGCCTTTTAGTATTAATAAGTGTTAAGCTAATTATTTAGTATAAGCCTATAACCTATTTTACTATACCCTTTATAGTAACCTAGTAAAATATAAAGGTTACTAGGCTCCTAACTAATTTATTTTCTATAATAACCTATAGTATAGCTAAACTAGTGTAGCTAATAAACCTAGTAGTTATAATAAGGTCTTAGGCAGCATTACTATGTAGTAGTTAATAAAGGTAGCTATATAAAGTATTAATAAGATCTTAAACTATGGTACTATAATGCATTTTCTTATATTTAGTTTTAGTTAAAATAGAGATAGATAGTAGTAAGCTAGTTTAATATAGCTTTATTTGCCACCTTATTCTTACTATAGCTATTTTTAACTAATATTCTTTGTTTATGTTATATCTAGGAGTTAATAATAGTTTTAAGCAAGATATAGGTTACTAAGATACTAAAGATAACTAAAGTTAAGTATATATTAAAGAGATAGGTAATATATACCATTGCAATAATAAAATTAAATATAATAAAAAAGAATTTTAAAATAATAAGCTTAACTAGACTATTTAAAACCTAAGCTTAATCTATTACTTTTAGAACCTCTCTAGTATCTTTGTTTAAATAAAAGTTAAATAATAAGTTTATAATATAGTCTATAGCTAGCTTTATAACTTATTTATATAAGGAATTCTAAATATAGTTACTTATAAGACTATTAAGGGCATTAAGTCTAGTATAGCTATTAAGCTAGAGGTAGTATATTTAGAGGGCTATTTCTTTTTAAGGCATTATTCCTAACCCTAAACTAAGCTTATTAAAAGTAATACTAAGCTACTAAGGGATAGTAATATTTAAGCTATAGTTTTTAAATAGCTATAACTATATAGATAGCTAGAGAATAGAGAATTTTTAAGTTACGCTATAGTAATAGGTGTGGCATAAATATTATAAAGCCTTATAATTACTTAATCTAATTATATAGTTTTATAAATTAGCTCTATTATTATTAAAATATATCCTATTACTATATCTAAGTAGTAACTATATCTCTTTATCTAAGTACCTTTCTCCTAGTAGGATAAAATAATAAGAATACTATTTATTAATAGTATAAGGGTAACTATAGGCCTTATAATACTAAGGTAAAGAAAAATAGTATTTAGGTAGTTTTAAATAGTAAGCAAGAGAGCTATAGTAATACTTTTAAATATAAACTTAAGGATAAAGATACTAATATATAGATTTTATAGTAGAGATTTAGTCCTAAAAGAATAGACTATAAAGGCTATTTATACTAGAGCAATACTAAGGACATAGAATATAGTATATTAAAGAGCTAATCTATTATTATTAGTTGGCTTTTAGTAAATATAAAAGAGAGCCTTAAAAATATAGCTTAAGGTAATAATAAGTATAAATAACACTACTAGGCTCTATATTTTTAGGCTTAAAGTAGCTACTTTCTATAGTGTGCATAAGCTAAAAAAAAAGCGTAAGAAAATAAAATAGCCTAAAAGTAGGGAACTTAGGTATAGTTAAAAAAGCCTAATATTTAGGATAAGAGTTTATAAGAGGTCTATATTTTAAAGACTATAGCTATAGTCTAAAGGGTAGGAAGTAGGTAAATAAGAGTAATAGTATAAAAATAGTAGATTGTCTAGGTATAAGGCGTGATAATATCTAATATACTTATATATAAAGCTTATTACGCTAGTTCTATTTATCTTTTATATAGCTATAAAAGTCTATTATAAATATATTTAGTAGATTAAGTATATATGCATAATTAATTGGCGTATTTTAATAGTTAAGCCTAGTGAAGCCCTTAAGAAATTAAGATTTAAATACATATATTATAATAAGCTCTTAAGCTAAAGTTTAGATAGGCTAGCACACACTTTTCTATAGTAGGTAATAGCTTTTAGTAATATAAATACCTATTTATACTAAGTCTATAGATGCATTTAGTAACTCTCTAATTAATTAACTATAACGCTAATAAATTACTAAGCATATATAGTAATAATCTATTACATAGATAAAAGGGTGCGTAAATAAATATTTTTTTAGAAGAAGGCTAAGAGGTTAACTACTTACAATATATTAAATGTACTAAAAAAAAAACTAAGGCTTACTAAAGGAATGCGCCAGAATATGCCCTATAGGTTTTTTTTTAGGGATTCTATCCTTTCTTTATAAGTAGTAAATTAGTACTTGTTATTTTATTACTAAAGCCTAGCTACCCTCTAGGACTACTCTATTAGCCTCTAAAGTAGACTACTAACCTAGCTAAGCCTATAGCCCCTATATAGTCTATATAATCTCACCACTAATACTATCTAAGTTTCTAAAGCAAGGACAGGTGCCATGGACACATTTAAGGTAGGTTTAAGGCCTATTACTAAAGAATTTAGTTAGGAAAACTTAGGCTTTTACTTACATGCATATTTCTTTTCTCTAAGCTACTAGTGCATAGATTGGCTAAGCGCTAAGGAATGCCTATTTTACTAGTTATTTTTACTATATCTACTCCTTAAACTTATACAAGTATTAGTACACTACGTTTAGGTAACTACCTATAGAATATATTATATAGATATAATAGTTAATACAAGAAAAGCGCTTTATACGTACTAGATATAAATAAGCGTAAGTTAGTCCTTTTCTCCTTATCCTACTTAGTTTACTTTTTTAAATAGTTCTGGTAGCGCAAACGGCATAAAGTGGAGCTCCTTTTAGGAAGTTTTTTAAAATATTGCCCATTTTTTCCCTATCCTCGTAGGTTAATAATAAGGCGGTCTTCTTTTGGCGTCCATTTACATTGCTTAGTTGGAATTTTATCTAGTAATGGCGTGCGCAAAGGACCCTCTTTATTATACGTAATAGAGGGGGCAGGGATACGCTAAAAGCCACTTGTTCGGTTGGCATTAAATTTATAGTAATTTTAGTCTCTATAGAGGATATGCTAGGCCTATTTTATAGAAAGAAGCGTTTATATATAGGAGTTTACTTATAAGTTAAAAGAGCTATACTACTAATCTTTTTGTCTTCTATAGATGTTAATGCTATTAAACCTAGAGACTTAGAGTCCTACAGCTCTAGAAGTATCTTTATATCTATAGTAGGTAGAGTTAAATGGTTTTAAAGCTCTAAGTTAAAGAGAGAATAATACCTATTTTACTAATATTAACCTATTGATAAAAAGAAGCACTATAAAAATAGAAGACTAAGAATATCTAAGAGTTAATATAGTTAAAGGGCTAAAAAAGAGGGTTAGTGTGTTATGTATAAAATGTTATATAAGCTATTTTTAGGAGGCAGTAGTGTAGGTTACTAGTGTTCTTATAATTAAATACAAATGCCAGCATAGATAGATTTAGATAATTAATGGTTAAAATAATTTCTAGCTCTTACTATTATTTCTTTAGTAGGTAGTGCGTAGACGCTATAATTAGGACTAGTTAGAGCTATAAAGTAGAGGCTTAAGGTTTTGCCAAGTCACTAAGTACTAATTACAAATAAGGGTAATAACCCTCTAATAAGAACTACTAAAAGGTTAGGTAGTTATAACTAGCTAAAGAGTAATAATGTACATTTGCTAGTTAAGGAGGCATATTAAAATAAGTAATTTTATGCCCACTAATGGTGCTTATTAACTAGAAGGCTGCCTAAACGTTAAGAATTTTACCTTACCTCTTAACCCACAACTTTAAATCTCTCTTAAGACTAGGCCTTAAGGATCTATTTGGCCTTCTATAAAAAGAATATACTTTATTACTAAAAAAGGTATTTATCTAATTATAAATACTAATTTGTTTTAACCACTATACACGCTCTCTAACCCTAGTAAAGAGATTATTAGAAAATAGCATTCTTTATCTTGTGTCTAGAAAGTAGGGGTGGCTTTTATAGGTTTAATTACTAAATTATAAGCAAATTAAATTACTTTAAATAAACGCCTATAGGTTGTTCCATAAACTATCTAGCATAACTTAAATTCCCTTAATTAGGAAGCTCTTAAATAAGCGTAGACTTTAAGTTAGTAGTAGCTCCTACTATTTATAATTCTTTGTCTTTATCCTTATTCTACTTAACTACTTTAATAGTAATAGATCTATTATAGACTTCTTATACATTTTTACTAAACTCCTAGAAATTTCCTCCTAATTTAATAATATAAGGTGGGGATTTGTGCACTAACTTAGCTATTTAGTTAAGTTTCTAGTATAGTCTTGGCACTAGTTCTATACTAGGGTAAAGTATAAAAGGTTACTAATAATATAGGCTATATACACAACGTTATAACTTACTATAGGGAAGAGTTATAGTATAGGAATTATAGTAAAGATTATGCACTAAGCTTAACTATTCTATTTCTTATATCTTTAATCTTTTTAGGTTTTCTTCCACCTAATTAATAACAAGTAAGAGATATAGGTTAGGTAGAGCATAGATTAATTATTATAAATTAGGGGAGGAGTGTAAATAACTAGTATTAGCAAAGGTAATAGTAGCGGCGGCGGTAGTGGCAGCAGTAGGAAGTATAACCTAAAGAATTAGCTTTCTAATATAAAAATAAGAGCTTAAAGGTGTGGGAAGCACATTGCTTACGGGTTAAATTATGGGTTAACTAAGTATACCTCGCGTTTATTTATAGAGAGGTATTTAGAGAACTAAGAATTAAGTAAATGCTTTGTTAAGAGAAGGGGCATAGTAGATTTAAAAGTTCTTAGGGAACCTAGAGCGTAGAAATGTAATATAAAAGAGACTAGTAAGAATATAGTTTATAGTAATAAAAGATTCTATAGTAAGAATAAAAAGTTAGAGAAATTTTAAAGTAGATAAATATAAGAGGCTTTAATTTTAAATACTATATATTGCTTGTTACCTTAAGCTTAGACGTATATTAATTAACTCTTAAATAAAAAAGAACACTGGGGTTTAGTTCCTAATTTATATATATAGATGCATAACAAGTTATTATAGAGGGTGCAGAGCTAATTAAGGCTGGTAGGCTAGAGTACAAATCCCTGAGGTTATATTGTTTATAATGTCCTATAATTTTTAATTATTATAAATAGCTGAAAGGGGGTTTCATAATTACATTTAGCAAAATAAATATAGGCACCTAAAATAAGTATATACTTACTAAAATACTACACTAAGAACTCAGAAAAGCAAAGTATATAGGGACTTATGGGCTTATAAACCTTTATTAAACTTCTACTACTACGTAATAAATATAATAGTGTAAAAATATAGATATAATAACTACCCCTATAGAAAGATAACTAGTAGAGACTAAAAAGGTAGTAAAAGCATAAGGTTAGAGATAATAGCCGCCTTAAGGCGTATATATAATTAGATAAAATTTTAAGATAGTAATAAATACTTCTATTACTATGTAAACTACGTATAAATCCTTACTATAATATTAGAGCCATTTACCAAAAATATATCTTTTCCTAGTTATAATTATAGTCTTATCCTACTTTAGCTTATATAGTCAACATTAAATATATAAGGCATATTTAGTACCTCCTTATAGTAAACTTCTACCTCTAAACTTATAGAAAAATTCATTTAATAAGCTATACTATGTTCTCCTATAGAGTGTGTTTATCTAATTTTCCCTAAATAACTACTAGCCTTAGAAGGTTCGTGGCTTATAAACCTTAGGTTACCTTTTTTCTTATAAATATATTCAGCGCATTGTTCTCAGTATATATTTTAAGCTAATATTACTAAGTTATTCTCCAAGCTTTCTATATATCTTTTTGGCTTAATAATAAAGGTCTAGATATACTAACATATCTATTCCTACGTTAAAGTAGGGATTTAACTCGTTAATTGTACTTATAAGCTCAGAAAATTAAAGGCTAATAAAGCACTTTCTATATAGTTTCTAGTATTATATTTTCTCTATTCTTAATATAGGTCTAAATATATTTAATACTATACTCCCTATACCTAGTAGAGGTGCTTTTTCTTTATTTTATATAATAGCCTGGACAGGCTATACTTTTATTATTAAGCCAGTTCAAGGCGCTTTGCGCAATTTGTTAGGACTTTATTCGGCAACTATAATGGGTCCTAATTATCTTGAATAACGCCCTACTATTAGATAGTAGAGTTTACTAGAAAGGACCTTAAGGTCTAGATATAGGATTAGTGTAAGGGTGGCCTAGTATCCTCCCACACTCTTTCCTAAAATAAATAATTAGTATTATAGGCACGCTATTATTTTAGAAAATTTCTTCTTAATTACCCTTTAACGTATCTAATATTTACAGCCTTAAAGTAACTTATAAAATTATTAAGTTTTCTAATATATTCTACTAATTATTTTTAAGGTATGTGTAGGTTAAAATAGGTAAATATAAATATACTAGGCAATAGAGAGCTCTTTAATAAGGCTAGTACTAGAATAAAATCTAGATATCTAGTTATCTATTATGTATTAGTTATAATAGAGGAAGGTATCCTAGTAAATATATAAAAACCTCCTTTAAATTTTAATATAGTAGGGCATGCGCTAGTAAATTTACTAGTAAGAGCCTTTTTATCTCTATAAACGTGATTTAAAGACTATTAATAACTTTTTTTAAACATTTTAAATTCTTTTATAGAGAAGGTCTTAATCTAATATTAATTCTCATGCTCATATTCTAGATTATTTAAATTATTTAGATAGAGAAGCTATTTATATCTATGTTTCTAGCCTAAGTAAATACGTAGTTTTAAATTAAATAAAGAGGTCTTTATAGTGTTAAAATATAATAGTACTATATAAAAAGAATAGAATTAGGTACTTTATATATAGAGAAATATATGCTATATAAGTATAACAATACAGGTAATTTAGAGTATAGGTTTTATAAAGGAGTAGCTAGTAAAAGATTTTTTAGAAAATTTATAGTAACTTATTTATTTACATTTTAGACTAATCCATCCTTAGCATTTTTTCCTTCCCTTTAGCTAGGTCCAAACTCAGCCAAGAAGCGATCTTAAAGAAAATAAGAAAAATTTTTTTTTAAAATCTCTTTATACTATAAGTAGTACTGGCGTTTTATTATAGCTATATTATAGTAATTCTATATAAAGAATCTTACTTATAAGATAAGCTATTAGGACTTTAAAGACCTAAATGCTTTAGTAAGATTTGTATAGTTTTACTATAGCTCTATTTTTTAAATAGAAAAAGATATATTTTTTCCCTATACTTCTATTTATTATTACTTCCCTACCTCTTTTTCTAGATAAGCTAGTATTATAACTAGTCTAACATATAGATCTAAGACTCTAACTATATGAAACCTTAGAGGTAATCTAGAAAGTTATTTCTAAATTTAAAATACTCTAGCTAGCGTTTAATCTCTCTTTTATTATACTATAACCCTATTTTATTTTTATTATAGGTAATATTATATAGAGAACTATAGCTAATATTATTTATAAAGGATAATAAGTCTCTATCTAATTAAAACCCTATTTAAATCTGCTAAGAGCTTTTATTCCTATCTTTAAATAGAAAGATTTTTATTTTTACTACTATTATAGAATATATTACTATAATATCTATTACTCTTTATAGGTATTATAGTGTTTACTATTCTTATTATAGACTCTATTACTACTATTATTACTAAAGTAATAGGGGTTACTAGAGGCATAGGTAGGCTATAATTCTCTTTATAAGTAATAATAGTTATTTATATAATAATTTCCCTAAGGCTATAGATTTAGTTAGCTTTTAAGGAAAAAGAATAATTTAACTTATAATTTAATTTTAACTATTATACCTACGCTTTTAATTTCTATACTTTTAAAAATATTTACCCTCTACTATAAGTTAAAATAATATTTTACCTACCTATAGAATCTAGTATATAGTTACTTAGAATCTAGTATTAAAGTAAGAAGAGGGTAAAAAGTATAATAGTTTTTATAATATTATAAATTTATTTATATAAGTATAAAACTTACGTATAAAATTTATTTATTAGTAGTAACTAAAATATATAGTAAGCCCTAAAACCTATACTATTAGTATAGATACTAATTATATAAATAGAGAAAAAAAAATGTATCTTATATACCCTTATATATTTTTAGTATTTTAAAAAATACTCTAATAGAACTACCCTAAAAAATATAAAATATAAGACTTTAGCATAAATATAAGATTTATATTAATATAATTAATTTTAGGAGGAGAGGGAAAAGTTTATAGCTTAACTAAAAGTAGTAATAAAATAGAGAAGGTAGATAAAGATTAGGTAGATATTTATTACTAAATAAAAAGGAAAGAAACTAAATATCTATTAGTAATAGTTATTAGGAAAGTAAAATAAACCTTAATAATTAATCTAATAAAGATAGATAAATTTAATAATAATAAAATAGTATAGCTAGGCTAGTGGTATATAATAAAGATAAAGATAAAAAATAGGCTAATAAGGAAAATAGTAAGGGGTAACCTCTAAAAAGCCACTTTATTATATAAGGTTACCTTTTTTCTATATTTATTCTAAGAACTATATATATATATTAAGGATAGGACTATAATAATAACTAATATAAATATAGTGTTAATAATTTCTTTATATAATAAATTTACTATTTTTAGTCTATAAGATATTTATAGAATATAGGCGTAGGCTATAAGTAAATATATAAAAGATAACTAGTAAATAAGGAAGTGGCTAGACATAGAATATAGGCAAAGAATAAAGATATTTTAGCCTTATTAGGAGTATATAAATATATATTATAAAATTACTACTTTATAAGACACTCTACTTTTAATAATTAACTCTTCTACTTTATACACTTAATAACTATAATTATATATAGAAGTAGGTAAACGCTAGCTAAGGCCAAAAATAAAACTTAGTAGAATTTTACACCTAATAAGGGTTTAGGGTATTAATACTCCCTAAACCCCTACTTACTAGTAATTATATAAGGATGCACTAGTCCTAATACTAAGTAGTAAACTTATTTAGTAATAAAAGCTAGGTTAAAATATATTAAGGTATAAAATTTACTAAAAGTTCTTTTTCTTACTATAATAATAATGCTATATATTAATAAGGGAGAAGTAAGTAAGTTTTAGTTTTACTTTTACTAAGTGCTACTATATAGTTTAAAAGTATATTAATTCTTTAGGTAAGAAAATACTTACTAATTATTATATAGATTTTACTAAAGAGTATTTATAATTTTTTTACGCTACTCTAAATAAGCTCTAGTAATTAGTGCTAAATAGCTATAAGATTTTAAAAAGCCAAACTCCTAAGAAGGACCTAGAGTAATACCTCTATATTTTTCAAATTAAGGTTAACCTTTAAAGCACTTAATAAAAATTATTACTAGCCTCTTAGGAGCTATAAGCCTTTAGAAAAAAAAAATATATAGTAATATAGGCTTTAATTAATTATTTTTATAAACCTAAAAGCTTATAGAATAAATAATTCTAAATAAATATATTATATAATATAAGGTATAGATACACTTAAAAAAAGGTGTTTAATTAACTAGTTATACCTAGTAGTTTAGCCTTCTATTTCTCTCTTACTTTATAGAATAAGATATAAAATTAGTAGAAAAAGATATACTTTAACTAGGTATATAAAATAATAATTATTTTTAAGTAACTAGCGTAATAAAGTAGAGAGAAATTACCTAAAATTGGGATTAATATAAAAGATTAAAAAATTATTTATTAATTATAAAAAGTGTAGTATTAGTTTCTTTTAGTAATAAAAATCTATATAACTATATAAAATAATTATATAAGTTTAGGCATAATAATAGCTAATATTTATAGCTTAGAGCACCTCTTTATAAATAATATTAAATTACTATACTAATACTAAATAGATTATCTTCTATATTTTAGGCTTAATGCAAGTACCTTAATATCTTTATAGCCTAACTAGTTTTAAAGGCCTCTAAAAGTATAGGTAGAACTACTAAGAGCTCTTAAAAAATTAGAAAGTTAATAAACTTAGTTAGCTAATATATAGACTTAGATTTACTTACTTTTTAGATATATTATATTAAAATACTAACTATAGTCTTTAATAGAACCTTAGAAAGGAACACATAAATATAGTATAGTAACTTTTAAGGCTTTAGTATCTTAAAAATAATATATATTAATAATAGTCTACTAGAAAAAAAAATAATAAAAGCTATTATTTAAAAAAGCTACTTACTTATATATAAAGAGTTATCTACTAGGCTAATAGCTATAATTATGATACTATTAAAATTAGTATTAAATGTCTTAAGAAAAGCCTAGGCATTAATACTAGTAGATTAAATTTAATAAAGAGAATAGGAGAAGGTGTTACACTTTTATAAAAATGTTCCCCTAATAAAATACCCTATATATTCTTAATAGTAGTCTTAGCTATAGTTATAAGGTTTAAAAGTAGGAAATTATATATATTTTCTAAATAGTAAGTAATTTTAGCTATTATTTAGTATCTTTACTTAGCTAATAAGCTAAATAATATAAAAAAGAAAATAAAATATAGATACTATAAAATTAGTTTCTATTAGAATAGAGAATGCTTTATATATACTATAATAGGAATAAATATATATTAGTATTAAGTGGGTTAATTTAGAACTAAGTAATAATAGCATAGTACTAAATCTATTAGAGATATATAATACTAAAAATATAATACTAGTAATTAATACTAATATTCTAGCTCTAGTAATAAATAATACTTTAAAAAAACCTATTTATCTTAGCATCTATATAATATACTATGCTAGGTTTAACTAGAAACCTAAATATAATTAATTTACGTTTAGGCTTAGTACTATTAAAGGCTAGTAAAATAGTATATAAATTAAAAAGAAGCTTAGTTTAAAAATAGGTCTTTTAGGGTAGGTGTTAACTATTAATTATTATTTCTAAGTCTAGATAATATAGGTAATAGAAACTAAATAGTTTAAAATAGTACACCTATAGAACTAAGCTAATATATAATAAAAGAGTATATATAAAATATTAAGATTAGGAAAGAATATAGACCTATAAAAAATAGTATTTATTCCTAACTTTCTTTTTCCTTACTTAGTAGTATCTATGTGTAAAAGATAATAAAAAAAGGAATAAAAAGGAAATTATTTAGCATTATATAGCGTATATTAGGAAAGATTAGAATTAAGTCTAGTATTAACTTTATCTTTAAATAGATATCTTCTTTTATTTTTAGTGTATAATTCTATATATTTAAATGCTTTACTAGTTTTAATAGGTAAAAAATAGTAATTTTATTTAGCCTAGTTATAAGTACTCCCTATTTTTAAGAGAATTAGTATAGGTTTTATTCTTAGAAATATTATAGTTATATTTTTACTATAGTACTAAATTCTCTACCCTACTTATTTTAATTAGTAATACTCTTAAAGGCGTATAGTTTATATATACCCTACTAAATACCTCTTTCTTAATTTCTAGTTCTAACTTTATTAATAATAGGTATTAATATAGTACTATCTTACTATTTATAGATAGAGCTAACTAATTATCTAGACCTATAAAAGCTAGAGCTTATCTAGATATAGTATTAAAAGATAGGATAATATATAAAAATATAAAAGAAAATTATAGGCACTTTTAGCTAGAGAAATAACTAAAAGTATAGGTTAACTTTTTTATATAGTAATAAAAATTATAGGTTAAATAAGCATAAATATAATAATTATAGATTTTATTTTTATAAGTACTAAGCCTAAAAGCCCTAGTTTACTAAATTATAAGACTATTAATCTAACTAATCTTGCTTAAAGGAAAATAATATTTCCACTTAATAATATAAGTAATTATAATAGCTAGTAATTATTAGTTTTATAGCTATTAGATTAGTGCTATATATAAAGACTTAAAAAAAAAGAAAAAATATAAAGCTAAGCATATAGGTAAAGTACTACTTCTATATAGTAGCTACTATTCTAATATACCTATTACTACCTTAATACTATAGCTACTATACTTATAGAAATAGGTACTATCCTATATTATAACCTATAAATTATCTTAGTAATTACTTTAATCTAAGAAGTTAACTACTATAAGAATTAGAAGTAGCTCTCTATTATTCTTTATTTATAGGAAATGGCTCCTTAGATAGAATATATAAACTTAATTAAGTTAGAACTACTTAGATTTCCCCTAAGCGCTGCTTAAATCGCTGTTTTTAGGCCTAGCTACTAGGGCTGGCTCCTTTGTTTACGTATTTTAAATTAGTGCTTTTGTCCTCCAATGCGTGAGGGGTGTTTAGTGGGACAGGAGGTTTAATTAATTAGACATAATAGTTAAGTCTTAGAAAAAAGTTAAGCCTATGTGCATGTTAGTATACTGGCCATCTTAAAGTATATAACCTGCCCTTACCTTAATAATATTGTTGTATACAGAGAAAAGTGAAGTTTTGAGCTGCCCTAGTGCAGCAATTAAAAGTTCCTGTACAACAGACTTTTGTGACCGATTGTGAGGGCTCTGCTGCCGAGAAGATGTCGTAAAGAGATCTCGCTTGGTATAACAAGTAGTGCTAGTTCGGGTTGTTTTTCCACGAAGAGTAAAGGCTATACTGCACTAAAGAGATAGGATAAGTTGGAAGATGCTAAGAAGTGACAGGCGGCAGATGCTTTGGGGATGGTGGACGCGCGCCCCTAGAATTTATACGTATCGTCTACGTGTAATGTCTTTCCTCGGTCTACTCTCCTGTTACTTTTAAGAGCAGCTGCAGATGCAACATCAACACCGCCTCATCTTATCCCGTGGGAGCCCCATAGAGCGCTGTCTGCCACGCCAAGATTAAGAAGGCACGGTTGTTCTGCTGTCAACAATTAGACATGCTTTAAGGCTTAATGGAGTTAAGCGAATTAACTAAGCATGGCTGCAGAAGTAATGTAGGACTCTATTGCAGATGAGTATGAGTGTGAAAGAGGCTTGCAGGTGCGATTAGACCCTAGCGTAAAATTAAGTTTGGACGAACTGTACTCTGCGGCCCGGATCCGTACTCTCTTTATCCGCGACTCTCCGGTACTCTTTTAAGTTAGTGGTAATCTTAGAGACTGGAAGACTGCATACTTTAAAGGTCCATATGAGCGAGTAATGAACCTATATTCTGTTATTAAGGATTACAGAAACCTAGCTTGCAAATTAGAGAGAGGAAGTTTGAGAGGGAAGTTTGAAAAGGGAAGTTTGAAAGGGAGGTTTGAGAGGGAGGTTTGAGAGGGAAGTTTGAGAGGAAGTTTGAAAAGGAAGTTTGAAAGGGAAGTTGAGAGGGAAGTTTGAGAGGGAAGTCCAAGAGGGAAGGGCCTTGCTTCACATACTCGCCCTGCTGGACAAGAACTGCGTTCTTGGCCCTGCGCACCCTAACACCAATTTCGCGGCCCAACGCAACTTTTATGGAGAATCGAACTTTCTTAGGAATTTAACGGCGCAGACTTTGGATTTATTCATTTATATATACAGAACTTGGTGGAGCAAGCAGCTGAGGTTAATTGGCATCTTCAGGGCTTTATCTAACGTTTGGGGCTGCCAAGGTACACTGAGAGGGGACTCTCTTGTACTCACGAGCAGCTTTGCGCAGCTTTTCAACCTCTTTTTCTACACGTTGATTAATCGCACGCCTAGCATCTTTTACAGTAAGGACATCGCCTTTCTGTACTAATTTCTTACCAGAAGATTGTCTTTTTGGCGTTGTTGCGCTGCTGCGTGATACTTTCAAGGTCTTTGCAAGTGCGAAGCTGTCGATCATCATCTGAGTGCTCTGTAAGAACTTGGGATAATCGCTTGCTTGAAATATTGCTTTCTGTAACGCCTTAGACATCTTATTATGCTGGTTCTTGTACGAAGTCGGCGTATTAGCGATAGGAGAAGAATTGACGGCGGAGAGGCAGCGGTGACGGCGTGCGCGCGTGTGCGGGCAGCTTCTTATTATACAATTTCTGGGTTAAATGGAAAGATGCCAGCCTTCTCCCATGCGCTGAGTACGGTGCGGCGTTTAAAGTGTACATTCTGATGCCGTGTATCGCGTGGAGAAACTCCCAGTTTATTAAACGCAGTGCAGCCTGTTCTGGTCGCCATTTTCAACGGCCTTCTTGTGATTGTGTTTCAGCGGCTGAAAACACACGACGTCGAGCGGCTGTAAATGATGAGACGTGTGCGGAGGCAGCGAGAAACATATAATGTTATTCTCGTCGCAAAATTGGACAAATTCTTATGTGAGGTGCTGCCGTAACCGTCAAAGATGAGTAGTCGCCATACACCTTTCTGACGCGCGCGCGTCTGCTTTTCGAAAGAACTTAAGCCATTCAAGCGATATCTGGTCATTTTGTGTAGCCTGGAGGTTGATGTCGCGGTTATATAAGTATCAGGCAGCGTAGTGTTGGTGTACCATTTCTGTAGATGGTTGACGCCTTGCACGACCAGCATAGGCTCAAGGACCCTCTATCGCCTGAGATTGTCTCAATACTTGTAATATAGTCGCGGCAAGAATCTGAAGCAGAAACCTGCGGCTTGTTCAGCTCCATTGTTACTATCCATTAGTTGCCGCCAATGAAACTGCGAAATCCGTTTCGTCCATGTTGTATGTGTCGCATGGCAGGATGCCGCGGGCGTACTGCAGCTCTCGGAGACGCCGAAAAATGCGCAGTATACGTTTTGAGCGTTGCAGCAGCAGTACGATTAATTTCTTGCGCTTT
>JAFKAK010000624.1:0-15132 GCA_019914995.1 Acanthochlamys bracteata
AGATTATATTTCTTATTTAGGAAAATAATATTTGCACTTCTTTAAAGCCTATAAGTGGAACTTAAAGGCCACCTTTTTTTACTATAGGCGAGCGCGCGAACAGCCTAAAGGTAAATAACCTAATAGGCCTCTAAAAGAGCGCCTAGTAGGACCTAAATTAGTATTATATATGTGTGTGTGTGTGTATGTGTGTGTCTACTATAGTTAATATTAGACCCTAATTATAAGGTAATACGTACGTGTGTGTATATTTATTAAAGCTAAAGAAAAGAAAAAATAATTAGGGACATACTAGATATATATTATTATAATAATAATAAGTGGTTGCCCTATATAACGCCTCTAGAACTAGAACTACTATTACTATAACTATAAATAATTCTTACCTAGATAATAGTATTATTACTTATAGTAATAAAAAACTTATTATTTACACTAATTAGATATAGACAGTTATCTTATTAGGTTAAAAATAAAAATAATAATCTAGGAAACCTATATTTTTTTATAATAACTTAACCTATAGGAATTTTTTTATAATAGCTTAAAATACTTAGATAGGGACTATCTACCTACTAGAGGGGGTAGTGTAACAATGTTTATTACGTTGTTTTATCCTAGTTATATAGTTTTCTCCTATTTAGTGCGGACCTAAGTTAACTCTAGTCCTTAACCCTATTAGCTAAGGACCCGAGTTGCGTTACACTAGGGTTAACCCTAAATATTTTTTTTAAGGCCCACACTACCTATAACTTTTAGATCGCATATTATTTAAGTCTAAACAATATTTACTAACTCTTTTATAGATAGTTCTAAGGTTCTTTTTAATATCCTTTTATTTATAAGGCCTATAGGTGTGATATATTATAATCTACTTTATTAAAAAATTTAATATATAGGAATATAAAGTTATAGTCTTTATTTTTATTAATAAAAGCTAGTATTAATTAGAGGATAGTATAAGTTTATATAATATAGATAGTTTTTTATTTTTTAAATATAATGAATATTTTTAGTACTATCTTCTTTACCTGCTTATTAATTGTATAAGAAGTAACTAATATATAGAAGAAATATGCCTAAATACTTTAAATTCTAGCTATTAGCATCTTTTAAGAAATTTAATAGCTTAAGACCTTTTTATTACTAATTCTTCTAATATTATTTTTATATTTATACTTAACCTACTTTTAATATTTAGTAAAATTATAAGTGTATTAGAGCTTAATTGTAACTATATTCCTATTTTATTGTTTTTAAACTTAATATCCTTACCCTATTAGGGCGTAATAGATAGTCTGAGCTATTTTATATTTATAGTATTTATAAATATCCTATAGTTAAAGGGTCGTATAAAAGCTAGTGCAATAAAGGTTTTTAAATTATTATATATAGCCTTTTACTATTGTTTAGATTTTATATTATAATATTTTTCTCTTTAATTAGTATAAAGTATTAATATTACCTTCATTATTTTTTTGTTAAATTTAATTTAATTATAAATTAAAAGGGTATAGAAGAAGTACTAGAGATTAATATTAATTTAAAAGGGAAAGAATATACTTTACCTAGTCTCTACCTATATTAGAAACTATAATTAATATATTATACCTACTAGGGTCTTATATTTATATATCTAGCCATTCTTAAAGTATAAGTATAGTAGGGGCTATCAATTTTAAGTTTAATAGTCTCCCACACTCTTTATTATAAAGGTGTTTATCTTCTTTATTATTTTTATAGTAGATATCTATAAGCGTACGCAAATAGGTAACCTAATATTAAATAATAGTATATATTAAGTTTAGAAAGGATTTTTTATCTTTAGACTAAAGCTATTACCACTACTACTAAGTTACTTATTTCATATAATAAATTACACTAGTGCTATCTATTAATACGCGTATAGGCTAGCCTTTTAACTAAACCCTGAGAATTTAGAAAACTATAGGTTATAGAAAGTTATTAACTCCTCAGTATTTAATTTAAATATAAATATATTTGACTTATGTTAGTCTAGAGTAAGTCTGAATTATAACTACTTTAGTTCCATATTAATTACTATATTAGCTCTATAAAAATTTTTTGTACTTTTACTATAAAATACTAAAGTTATAATAACTTACCATTAGACTTATAATATGTTGTCTAGTTATACCTATAGTTATTACTCTCTAAATCTTATATGCTTAATTGTATCCTTTTTAAAAGATTTTTTCTATTATTTAAGATAATTTTCTGCGTTAATCACTATTTAATTTATTTTAGTACTAGATAATTAATTTTATATATCAGGTATAAACACCCTAAATATATTTATTAAATATCCTATAATAGGAAAGTTCTTACTAGCTACCTAGTTTAGTTTATTCAATAATATTAATATAAGTTTAAGCTTACTATCTTTAGAACGCGTAAACATCTTAAGATATTCCAGTAATATAGGAATAAAAGGTAAATAAAAAGCTCTTTACTTAGTAGTTATTATAAAGCTAGAAACTACTTTAGGTTTTTAAAAGGAGAGGCTAAAGCTATTATATTAATCCTCTAGTAGGTGTTAAGGTAAAGGCCTTTTATTACTATTAAATCTAGTATTCTACTACTTATTATATAACCTACTAATAATTGTTACATTTAATAGAGGCTAGAGTTTTATAAAAAGTAGTAGATACTTTATTTAGATCTCTATTACTCTATAGCTTATTATATCTGGCTTCTTTCTTATTACTATATTTTATTAGTTTAGTCTAGAGGCCTAGGAATACAACATATTATTACGTTTCTATCTTATCTTTACTAATTATTTCTACTAGATAATTTTAAAATCTATAAATCTACTATCCTTTTAAAGTTATTATAAAATTTCATTTTAGCTGTTATAATACGTGTTAGTATTAGGACTATACAATAGTGATTTTATATCTATAGCTACCTCTTTAGTAATAAACTTATAAATTTTTTTTAGACACTAGACCTACTTAAGTTAATAGTAAGTTTTTTAAAACTTCCTTTTTAGTATTTATAATTAATGTGCTACTATACTCTTATAGTAATATTTTATATTTAATAACTTAACACCCTTTTAGGCCTACTATAATTATAATATAATATCTCTTATTAGGTTACATTAACATAAAATTATTAAGCTATAAATAATATAAGCGCGCCTTTACAAATTCTTAACACTAGTAATCTAGTAAAAGAATAAGTAGAGGTAGGTGTTAGTTAGTGTTAGTTACTATCTATTTATATTAGACACAACATGTTTTTTACCCTAAATAGTGTTTTACCTATTTTAGTCTAAATTATTACTAGGAGTCTAGGCGTACCACAATATTTACTTATAAGTCTTAGTAATTTTATTAGATATTTGCCTATAGTGTAGATATTACTTTTTAATTATTTTAATTATAGGGCATTACTAGTTTAAAACATAAAGATACTCTTTACCTAGTATAATAAAGGGGATAATCTCATAATCACTACAAATTTTTAGGACCCCTTCTATTTAATATTTTTTAAAACCCTACTTAATTATATATAAAGATAGTTTAATTAAATAGCTTATTAACATTTTAAATAGTAGTGTATTATTAGGTACTTTTATGCTATACTACCCTAAAGGCCTTAATTATTTATTATATAGCTACTATAAACTATAATAATAATTATTATTTTCATAATTTATAAGTTACTCCTTATCTAATAAATCTCTAGTTAGGTGTTACCTATTATAGTGTCTTTAAAGTTACTATATTATATAATAGCTTTTACCTACTTTTCTAAATACTATAAGAGCTATATTTAGATTTACTATTATAATATTATTAGTCTTTATAGCGTGGAAACTTTATCTTAATAACTTTTACTTTTATTACTAAGTATAATTAACTATATATTTAATCCTTTATTTAAGAGTGTAAGCTTCCGCAAAGAGGCTTAAGGTTTTAATTAAAATTATAATATCTTTAATTATACTTAAGGATTACTATCTCTAATCCTTAGCGTTTTTAAACAGACAATATTAATAAGTCTACGCTACTTCTTATAATATATTTAAAATAATATAATAAATATACTTTTATATATTAAAACACTACTACTATTACACTTCTTTATAATTAGTTAAATATCCTCTAGGCCCCCTATTATACAAGTTATGGCTATTCTAAATATAGAATTAGTATTAATCTTTACGGAGCTATTATATACTAATATCTAAATATTATTATAAGAAAGGAACGCCTTCTTTTTAAGAGTCCTATATAGTTCGAATTTTACTTATATTGTTTTATAGGTTATTACATAGATCTTTACCTTCTTTAATAAATTTTCATTTTTTACTATCTATAACACGTTATTTTTTTTTTTTTAAAAGTTTTATTAGCTAACTATATGCCCTCCTTATTTATAAACATCCTATGTTTATCTACTATTATTAAATACGCAAATAGGAGCTATATGTACTTAAGTTTATTATAAATATATTAAATAGGTCTATAGGCGTGTAAAATAGGGGATTATAAGGAGTTAAGGGCGTGTTAAGCGTAGGTAAAAGTAAACTCACAAGTTATTTAATAAGTAATAAAACTATATTTCCTATTGTGTAAATAGAAATATTTATATTTTTTTAAATATATTATCATATTAATAGTATTGTACACTTAGTGCCCTATATAGTAACTATAGGCTATATATATAGTTAAGTATAAATTATAGTAAGTCCAATAAAGTTATAATAGCTTCTTTATTACTTTCCTTAATATAAATATTTATTCTTAATACGTTACTATATAGTGTGTCGCATGGCGCCTATTTATATCTTTATTTTTTTATAAATTATTACCTATTAGCAATATCTCACTATATTATTCATATTTTTATTAGAATTATGGAGGACTTAGAGTTTATTTATAGTATAGTTTATATAGCGTATATCTTTAGTGTTAATAGATATATTTAGTTATTATTATAACTACATAAGCTTATAGTTTATACACCAACTTTACTTTTATATAGTGGTTTATTTACTATAAGTTAGTAGGTTAAGTAATAAAATCTACCTATAGGTTTAGTATTATAATCTATAATTACTATAACTCTAATAGTTTTACTATAAGAATTATAGAAATGTATGTTCTTATGGTATAGGTATTTATTTAGCTATTATTAGGTATAGGCATAGTTATTTACTTTAAACTATTATTAACTTATAATAAATATAGGTTTTAGTTAGTGTTAGTTACTATTAGTTTATATTAGACGCAACATGAGTAACCTAAATAGTACTTACCTATCTTAGTCTAATATTATTACTAGAGTCTAGGCCTACTACTATATTTACTATAAGTTTCAAAGATTTATTTTAGGTATATAGCTATAGTAACAATAGGGTTATTTAGTTATCCTCTTAGATTTAGGTAATTAATTAACGTAAATAAACATAAACATAGATATATAAATTATAAATATAGAGACTATATTTAGCTATAAATATATCTATAGCTAGATACAAAAGAATTAAACTAGTCTAACTATATATTAAATATGCTACCTAATATTAAGGTAATATATAGTGTGGTTATAATAACTAAAATATTTTGTAAGTAAGAAATTAATAGATTAAAGAGTCATTTAAACTAAGAAGATTATATAAATTAAGTTTGGCTTTTAAGTAGATAGTTTAGACAAAGTTAGATAAATAAACTATATATTAAAATTTACTATATATAAAGGAAAATGTGTAATAATAACTATACTATTAAAGGTAATAGCATTATAGACTTTAATAGATAATATAAAGGTATTAACTAATAATAGAAAAATTATATTAATAATAATATAGAGTAAAAAGATATTTAACTAGCTTAATATATTATCCTCTATAAAAAAAACTAGTTATTAAGGGTGGTATATGGGGAATGCGCGACTATGTATAGCTTAAACTGCGACTATTTAGGACAGTTAAACACTTATTATTTAAGAATGCCACTAGTATATATTAGTACGCCTAGGATTAAATTATATTTTAAAATATATTATAGGTATTAGTAAATACTATATAATTATATACCTAATAATAATTTTTTATAGTAAAAAAACTATAAGCTATTTAAAAATAAAACTAATATATATTTATTTAAATATTTAATATACGTTTAAAAAGGGCAATGTTAACCTTTTATTTATTAATAAATAATTATCTATAGCCTTTTTGTGTTTATAGTTTGAAAATATAAAATAATAGCATAAACTTCTAAATAGAAAAAGAATAAGAATATTAAATAATATCTAGTATCAATAGAAAAAATATTAAAATATTTATACGTTATATACTATAGGAGTTATATTATAAAATATATTTTAAGTAATTATTAAGTTACTTGCCCAGACTATATAATTATAAATAATTAATAATAGTGTTTATTTAAAATCTCTAAAAACTATTTAAGAATAAGACTAACTATATATTTACTAAATAATTAAAATAATAAAGATTATATAAAGGTACTAAATTTTTATTTATAGATGAAAATTATCCATATTTTCTTTTAGTGTATAGTTTTAAAATGCAGAATAATAGTATAAACTTTAGATAGATTAAGAATAAAATGTTAAATAATACGTAGAAAGAAGATTCTATATCTATACTAATTTATAATTTAGAAAAATATACTATAAGTAATAGTAAGGTCCTTATTAGAGTCTTTTAATATAGAATATACTTAAAGTAATAAGATTATAGCTACAGATTTAGACTATTTGCATAATATATATAATACGAATACTAGAATACCTAATATAAATAGTTCTAGATTAGGAAGGGAATTAATGTAAGGTACGGATATACACTAACCTATATAACTCAGACTAGTATTAGAATATTTTAATAAAACTACCTAAAGTTTGCGACTAAAATACTAGTAATAATTAAAATAAATTAAGATATAACTAAGTAAATACTATAGGGACTAGAAAACGTGGCCTATGTATATATTAATAGGTAACCTAAAAGTTAGAGGTTTAGTAATTAATTAAGGTACCTAGAGTATACTATAGCTATATTACTAATTATTAAATAATATAATTAGGACTTTACTACAAATCTATACTATTAGTATTAGTAAAGGTACTAAACATAAGTGGTTTTTTAGTTCATATATACTATTATCTCTAACTTATATTATATATAGCTATTAAACTAATTAGCTAAAAATATATAAATAAAGTGTAGTTAATTAAAAAAAACATACTAATTAATAATATATAAAATTATAATTAATTTTAAAGGAATAAGTAATAATAACTAGTATTAAAACTAAATAATATTATATAATTTAGAAAATATTACTAAAAAGTAAAAACTATAGTATATTTAGACTATTTTAAAAAAGATTAGTAGAGTATATAATGCACTACTTAAATAAAGATACTATTAATATAATTAGAAAAGATTAGTATCTTATATAATATAATTAAACTTTTTTACCTAAACTATATACACTAGATTTAGAATTTTATATAAATTTCTATTTATAAATATTTATACTACTCTAATACCTAACCTCCTATACTAACTTTTATAAGGGACTTATAAAATATATAATTAAGTAGTTAACTAGTTTAGTTATAAGGCTATATATAGTAACTAAAAAGCAACATATAAAGGAGTTTAGGAATAAGTTATATTAACTAGTAGTATTAAAGTGTACTATATTACCTAGGACTAAAACTTTTTAATAAAATTCTAGTAAGTTCAATTATAAAGTAGTCTAGAATAAATAAAAAGTATTAGTAAAATAAGTTCTAGTAGTTTTTATTCTACTATTATATAAAAGGCTAAATATTATATAATACCTATAAAAGTAATTTAATTTTATTATACTTTTATACTACTAAAGCTATAATAAAGAAATTTAGCTACCTACTTAATATAATAGAATAGATTAATATATCTAAATAGAAGTAAGTAGACTTTACCCACTATATATAAAATATTTTTAGATCTCTAAACGATACGCTATTACGCTTTATATATAGATAATTTACTAATATGGACCCTACTAGACTATAACCTAGTAACAAATATAGAGGCCCTTACATATATTATTTATAAAAACCTAGTTTAACTTAACTAATTATTAGAATACGTTAATATAGATAAAGCGCATTAAATATATAATAGGTAAACGTTTAAGTATATAAGGCTTTATAAAGTATAGAAAGAGTAAACTATAAATTAGAACTTAATTATTTAATAAAGTCTAACTAGTTAAATTAGTAAAACTAGTAAAGCTATGCTATTATAATATTAGTATTTCTAAATTTATACTAATATGGGATAAAGGCCTAAAACTCACAGTTTTAGATAATTATATAGAATGTAGTAAATTATAGTAAATATATATAACTATATAAAACTCTTACTATATTTTTTAAAGAAAAAGCTAGATTAGACGTAGAGTAACTAAGTTAAAACTAGTATAGTAGTAAACTTTTAAAAAGATAATTTTAGGTTAACCCATATCCTATAGTAATACATCTATTATTTCGCTACTAGGTTGAAATAGGAAAGCTAAATAGTAAAGTGTTATAAAAAGATTAGGTGTTAATATAATATATATACTAAACTAATAGTAAAAAGAAATAATTAGCTTAAATACTATATCTAGGTATAGAAATAAAAGAGAGACAGTAGTATACTCTAAGGAAGAAATTAAACTAATATTTATAGTTCTAGAGTAAATATATATACTCTATAAAGAACCTAAAAGTATATAGATTTATTTATATTATGATACTAGTAAACTAACATTTAAATTTATATTTGGCTTTATTAAGTTATATAAATACTTAAAGTAGAGATATATATATAGAAAAGGTGGGCGGTGTACGCTACTTTTTCCCTTTCTAGTAATAGGACCTAGAAAAATTACTAGAAGTAATAGTCTTAGTAAGCTATTACTAAGAAAGGAAGCTATAGCTTTCTAGGTATAGCGAGGAATAAAGAGGAGGATAATATATAGACAATTTTGTATTGTTCGATTCTAGGTACAGGACTAAGTACGGAGGAACAGGTCTCTATATACATTTTCCTCCGCTATTACTAAGCATATTTCCAGAATATTCGCTAACTAATACAGATTACGTAGATGAGTAATTCTCGTACTAGAATCTACTATCTACGTAATGGATTGCGTAATCGTAGACGTAATAGACTTGGTTATGCTAGGGAGAACAACCTCAGTTTCTTCCTTATTCAATCAATTTCCATTCTGAATATCTCCTAGTTGGTTTGGCTATAATGCCAAAAATATACCAATCTGTTCCATTTTTGATAAAGAAATCTAGTTATAATACTAGATTAGTAATACAGGCTAAACCTGTTTGGGAAACAAATTGTAAAGCTTACTTAGCCTAGAAATAAGGCTTAATGTAAGAATTCTTTACATAAATAAATATAAATCTTTGTATAACTAAGATTATAATAGAGTTTAAAGTGCTAGTATATTTTTATAGTAACTTATAGTATAGTCTTATAGCTATAATAGCTAGCTAGGCTATTAGCTTACGCTTATTAGTCTTAGTAGGATAATATTATAGTTATAAAAATATATAATAAAGATAGTTAGCACTTTTAAAAAATTAAATAATAAAATTACTATAAAAAGATTATTATAAAAATTATACTATAGGTAGTAAGTTGTTATAAAGAAAAGATCTTATATATTACTACCTAAAGTAGATAAATGCACTATTTTTCTAATAGACCTATAATAAAATCTTTTTTATTAAAATAAATATTTAATAGTTGCATATATCTTTAGGTTTAAATATAGTATTAAACATTCTATTAATCTTAAAATATCTAATAGTCTTTATTAAAATATATAAAAGAAGTGGAATTATTTTATCTATAGGTAGAATACTAGGTAGGCTAATATGAAATAATTTTAGATATGGAAAAATAGCTAAAATAATAAATAAAGTTATAAATGCGCATCCTATCCTTTTAAAATAAATAAAAATAGACTATTTAATAAAAATTATAAGAAGATATATTATAATTTTATAAGATTAATAAAAAAAGATAGAATATAATAAGGTTACTAATAAAAAGTAATATATAGGTAATAATAGACCACTTAGGGGGTTTTGGTATTAGAAGTATAAAGGGCCTAAAGATTTTATAAAATAAAAAAAGAGTACAGATAGCCTCTAAAGTTGGATAAATATATAAATATAATTAATATTAAGTTTAAGTCTAATATATAACCTATATATTTATAAGTATTAGATAATAGACTAAGTGGGATAATATAAATTATAATTAGTCTCTAAATAAGACTATAATTAAAACGTCCTAACTATATGATTAAGTTATAATAGTAGACAAAACCTAGAATCTTTAGCATAAAAGAGTAATAAATAAATACTAAATTAGTTCTAAACATAGTTTAGCTTTACTAGAGAATTAGATTATTAAATTATATTTAAGCTATTTTATTCTATTACTAAATATAAGATTATAGTATAACTTAAAAAATAATCTATTTTAAAAAGTTAAACTATCCCCTATACTCTGATTAAATAATAAGGTAATTTCTTTAGTCTTATTAGGTATAATATTCTAATAAATAAAGTATATAAGAACTCTATTTTATAAGGTTATTCTATAATTTTAAATATATAAATTAGTATTAGTACTAGACGTAGTGCTCTATTTATACACGTACTATAATTATTATTTTACTTAAAAGTGAATGTCTAATTCTAGGGTTTTATATATACACTTAATAGGTTATAGTATAGGACGGAATTATTTTTAGGTTATAAAACACACATTATAGTCATATTGGTGGTGCCACCTAATATTATATAAAAGTTATATTAAGGCCGCTCGGTTAATTTAAATCTATAATTCTGTTAACTAAATGGAACGATACAAACGTCGTTAATCTATTGAAACTATTACATAACAATATAAACTACAGGATCTATAATAGAGTTATATATCTCTGCTATTAACTATGTTTAGTTATAATAGTAAGTGTTAGATATAACTAAAGTATTATAAGTGTAATATATTTGGGTACAAAAGTAAATAAGATTCACACTTAAGGGCGTAAAATCGCTAGGTATTTAATTTAATTTATTATAAATGAAAAAATCTAAATGTATACTAAGTATTAAATTTCAAAATTAGTATATCTTCTTATATAGGATAGCAATATAAAGTATATATACTCTAAATTTTTTATAAAAAAACTATTAAAGATTTATATAAAGGGACTAGTATTTAATATTTGTAGCGATGAAAAAGTAATTAGGAAAATGTTATAGATTCTAACACTACGTGAACTAAAAAAATACTTAAAAATAAAAAATTTATTAATAGTAGACCTATAGAGAAAAAAAATTCACGTAGTACTTTTAAACCTCTTTTAAAGAGTATAAGAAAAATATAATATAACCTTAAGTTTATTTAAGGTTATATATATAGTAATATAATATTAATATATACAGTTTATTAACCTATAAAATAATAGTCTTATTTAGTAAGGCTCTATTTTGCAAATAAGCGATTAAGCGCTACTTTTAGTAATGATATTTTTTGAATTTTTAGCAAAAAATACTATAGTAAAGGTAGCCCAAAGACTAAAGAGGCACACTTTTAGAAAAACTATTGCGACTATTAATATTTTAATAATTAAAATGGTAAAAATACTAACTTAAAAAAAAAGCGGAAACAAAATTGTGTTAACTCTATATATAAAAAGATATATAAACTCTTTTTATTACTTAATAATAAGCATATAGCTACTAGTAGAAATTACTTTAAAGAGGAGTAATAAAATATATTACCTAAAAATATAAAATCGTGCCGCGCCATAGTGTTAGATATATAATTAGCTATTAAAATATACTATAAAATTATATTCTAAAGGTGTCTAAGAAAATGTAAAGCTCATTATTTATATTCTTTTATTACCCAATCTAAGTTAGTATGTTGATATTAATCTATTATTCTTAATAAAAGATATATATATAGTAAAGATGAAACCTTATTAGGTTTTAGTTTTTTTACTATATATAGATTGGGTTTTAGTTATGGTCTTATATAACTAAAATTTCGAAAGATTTTAAACTAACACGAAATAAGTTTAAAACAGACGGATTCTATAATAACTTATTTATTAACTATTTAGTAAATATTTTTTATAAAATAAACATTATGTTTAATTATATAATAAAAATAGAACTATTAGTAAAATGGTTTTGTATATTTTATGGCGTTAATTATTGACCATGTGAGCAACTAACTTGTAAAAAGATAGGTTAAACCTCTATTCGTTTAAATTTTAGTAGATAAAATTAAAAGTAGTAATACTATTTATATTTTAGGGCAAGCTTAATTCGAAGTTTATGGTATTATATTGTAGTTTATAAATCTAAATATGCACTAATAAAAGTAATAAGAAATAAGTACTTATAACTAAATAGATCTATATTTATTAAATAATAATAACTATATTAGTTTAATAAATATATATAACTTAATAATACTAGCTAAGTATAATAAGCTATATTTATTAGGGAATATTTATAAAGTTTAATAGTACTAATAAGCCTAATAATAATAAATAGTATATAGGATGCCTAGTAATACTTACTTTTATATTAATAAGTAATAAAAAAGTTCTTTATTAATAATAATAAATAGTTTAACTAACTAGTATAGACTACTATACTTAGATTTAATAGGGCTGAAAATACGCTATTAGAGGTATACATAATAAAAAATAATAATAAAAATAGTAAAAAGTAGCATTCTAAAGTGTATTAATTTAGATCTTTACTAAAAATATATTAAATAAGCATAAAAATTAGTAAGTAATATATAATTTCTATAGTAGATGCTAAGTAAGTAATATAAAATCTAATTAAGTTTAATATTATACTTAATATTAGGAAGAGTAAAAAGAATTTATATAGAAATATAGAGGTAGAGTAGGCCTAGTTAGGTATATTAAGAAATAAAGCTTTTAGTATAATAGGTTATATAGGAAGGAAACTAAAGATAAAACTAGAGATTTATATAAGATACTATAATAGTAGGGAAATACTTTATTATAGATAATAAATTTTTTAATAGAATAATTAATTAGGCATAAAGTATTAAGAACTCAGAAATTAAGATAGCGCCTAAGACTATTTGGTTTAGAAACTATCTCTAAAATAGGTATTAAAGCAAATTTATATAATATAAAAATAATATATAAGTTATAATTATAACGTTTTTAAGCGTGCGTAAAATTAATTTATAGTAAGTATAGTATATATTAATTTTTAATAAAGACTTATATATATAGTGCCACTATAAAAATATAATTAGTATAAACTAAGCTATTAGTGGGAGAATTGTTAAATACACATTATAGACACAAGGCGTTATAGTAAATCATTGTAGGCTTTCCATATATTTTGCGTAGGCGTGCGCCTGTGCACTATATAAACAAAAGGGTCTCGCTAAGTTTTAGCTAGTGTGCAATACTGCGCAGGCCTGCACTGGCGGCGTAATTTATTACTTAGCAAAATCTTTTCCTGATGTAATTTCCCTTTTTGTAATAACTAGTTTTTTGGTGAAAATAAATCGCTTAATAATCTGCATTATTCTATTCTAGTTATATAAGGGTAGAAGATAGTTATTTTAAGTTTTGGCTACTAGTAGGAGCCTATAGGAAAATGTTAGCCTTAAAGATTTATGGCGCATTACATAAGCTTATTTTAATTAGTAGATAATATTAAAGCATATAGTGAAGATCTACCCTAGTAATTATTTAAGTCCTGTTATACTTTAGGTAGGTTCTTAGGCAGAGTATAGTTAAGAGGAGAGAGAGTTATCTATTACGTAAGTGAAATAGATAAGGACATTATTAAAGTCAAAGAGATTAAATTAATAAGAAGTCCTAAGCTATATCAAAAAATAGATTTAAGGAAATAATTAGATTAAACACGAATATTTATAAAGGAATAGTGGCGTTCTATATATATAGCTACTTAGTGCGCTTAGTTACTTTATTTACAATTAAGTAGTACTAGTTACTCTTATAGTGCTTAGTTACTTAGTTATACTAAGCCCTACTAATTACTAATTAGTTAGATGACTTTCTTTGTGTATAACCTCTAGCCAATAATAAGACTACTAAAGGTGCGCCTATTTTAAAGAGGATATTTTAAATTTAATATTACCTCCTCCTTTCTAGATTTATCCTTAAATTATATAACTTAGGTTTACGTGTTATCTTATAATGAGTTAGTCCTACTTATAAGTAGTCTCGTCTATCTATCTTAATATTATATTTTATCCTCAAATCTATCTAGTGTTCTGTTATTATTGTTTTATAAGGTATTAAAGCCTTTATTAAGTTATGTTTTTAAGTATTTTACTTACTAGTAGTATTACTATTCAGAATTCTTTTTTATATCCTATATAAATAATATCCTAGTTTATGTTTATTATAATTTATAGAATTGAGTATATATAAAATAGTATTATCTAAAAAAAGATCCAATCTATATGTTAAACTATAAAAGCTAAATTCCATTTAAAAGATACTTAACTTCTATTTCTTTGATAAATTATTATCGTTGAATTGGCATAGCTCTAAAAGGTAAGAAATTAGATTACGCTGGTGAAAGTCTCACAAAGGTCTAACGTAGAACATCAAAACCTTCGCACCTTTGCATTGCCGCGAATTGAATAGATATATAGGTAGAAGTTTTACAGAACATTAACATACATCTAAAGAGCAATAAGTAAAATTTTTAGCTATACATCTATTAAAATTCGCAGCGATGCAAGGTGCGAAGGTTTTAGTTCTGCTTACGTTAGACCCAATTATGGAGATGTAGGATTCTGTATATATAACAATAATTCATTTAGACTATATAAATATTATAATGCCTGAATAGACCTTATAAAAGGATAAAATATAGAAAATATTTATATCTCTTTAACTAAGTATTTCATGAAGTTATTACGACTCTTTTAAAGTATTAGATATTATAAATCCTATAGAGAAATATATAAATTAATATGAAGAATTTTAAAAAAAAGTATACGTGTTT
>JAFKAK010000625.1:0-27387 GCA_019914995.1 Acanthochlamys bracteata
AAGTTATGTCTTGGTCTGAGTGGGGATAGCATTTCTCTTCTGCATGTCTATGGAGTTTTGAAAATCAAACATCTCAGAGATAGATATAGAGGTAGAATTTGTCGACGAACTGCACTCCTTCGTATACGTCAGGAGTCCATTGATGAAAGGGACTGAGAAAGCTTTGAACCCAACAGATAATAGTAGGAACATAAACTGAAACATTCTGGAGCTACAAAAGATAGTTATTAAATCGTTAGTTTTCACATAAAAACATTCCTCCTAGAGTAGCTGTTAGCACGAATAACAGAAACTCTGTTATAGCCATTTCTGTACATTCAATGTACTCTGCGGAGAGAGAGATACATAGAGTTGAACATAGTAAAATAAGAAATTGAAAGATTTCGTTGAAATTGTTCATTTTGGAAATTTCCCGAAGCTAACTGCCTAGGTTCTTCTCTCCATCGGAACAATAGAACCGTTATGCTCATTACTAAACTTGTTGAAGAGATGAAAAAGAAGACAGGTCTATCTTTTTGATCAGAGGTTGAATCGATCATCAGAAGAGAAGAATTGGGCCAAAAATGGGGATACATTCTGGGAAAATGAAACTTCCATGGAAGAAAGCAAATGAAACGCTTTCATAAAAATTCTCGTCAGATCGAGAATGAGATTTTCATTCTGTACATGCCAGATCATGAATTATTAACTGCATCAATGTCTCCGAAAAGTCCCAATTGCTGTTTTTTCTATTTTTGAATGGGATATTTGCAGAATCCCCATGAATAGGATCAAACCTTATTCCACCAGTATTTCCGCAAGATTCCTCTGTATTCTTAAAGCTAAGCCCCGAGAGGCTTAGTTGATCTATGGTTTATGTTTCATCTTTCTTTTCCTTTTCTTTGTTTCGAGAAGATATCATTCAATTCCGATTCTTTCTTTTCTGTGATTCTTTTCCGATCGAGATATGTGGATCCATGGATCTATGTGTCTATATAGATCCTGTTTATGGATTAACGAATGTGCAAAAGCTCTGTTTGCCTCTGCCATTCTATAAAGTCTCTTCCTTTTGCGTATGGCATCGCCACTCACGCTTTGTAGCATCTACTAATTCGGAACTTAATTTGAAATAATATTTCGACCCGGACGTTTCCAGGATGCCTAATAACCAACGAATGGCAAAGTGCTTTTCCTTGTGTAGATCCTGTTTCAATAAGACTTAAAAGTCGATCCGCCTACACTCTTGCTTTTCTGCTATATCGGAGTTACTCCACGTATTGCGCGTAAAACAGATAGTGGTTTTGTTTCTGTCTTTTGTTGAATTTTTTTCCCAAAATTTAATTTGAAAAACAATGATTTTTTCCGTGTTTCAAAATTAGTTGTTAACATGTTAACTAATCGATTACGATAAATTGGATCGGTTTTGCGGTTTTCTTCTGCAGTCCCTCGACGTGACATAGCAGAAAAGGTTCAGAATCAATTTTTTTTATAAGGGCTAAAAACAATCACTTATTTTGGCTTTTAAACCCTTTATTAAAGGGGGAAACTCAAAAATATAAAAAAATCTCCCCCGTAATTTACTTTCTTTAATACGGCTTTTTAAAATTCTATATGTTCTTGGGGATCAGTATGGGGAAATTTTGTTTACTCCTTTTAAATTTGTATCCGTTTTCCCCCCTTTTTTTTTCCTGCTGGTTGGGAAAACCCGTATTTTTCATATCCATTTCGATCCCGGTCCTTGGGGTTTTGAAATAGTGTAAGTAAAAAAAATGCTTGAATCTTTCTATTTGACTCGGACCTGTTCTGAAAAAATCAGGTATTTCAATTGTTTGTTGGCCGGACAAAATAAGGGAAAAACCCCTGAAATGTTTCAATATTGAACCTTGGACATATAATGTTCCAATCAAATCTCTTTGAAAGAAGATCTTTTGTTTATGGTTGGGCCCGCTTTAGTCCCCTTACGAAACTTTCGTTATTAGGTTGCTATAAAACTTCCCCATGTTTCCCAACGATTTACATGGCATCATCAAATGATACAAGTCTTGGATAAAAATCTACAACCCCTAGAAACCCCCCTTTTGACGATCCTTTCTCCGACAGCATCTAGGGTTCCTCGAACAATGTGATATCTCACCTAGGTAATCATAACCTTCCCCTCCTCTTACTAATACTACAGAAATGTTCAACATAATTATGGCCAATGCCAGGTATATAAGCAGTGATTTCCCAGAGGTTAATCGTGCTCTGGCTTTACGTAAGCAGAAGTTTGGTTTTGGGGTGATAATCGAAAAGTTGATGATAAATGCCGCTACTCGAGAACCGTACGGGATTTTTCTCTGACTCCTCGTTCCAATTCTTTCAAATATTGGATCCTTTTCTTCGTTCGAGAATCTCCTCCTTTCCACTCCGTCGAGAAGAACTAAGAACAATTCAGTCGCGTTTTCATGTTCAATGGAGCACTTTCCATTTATGATCAAAGAAGAAGGTATGGTTTTAAAACATGTTGGATCAATCACGATCTTATAATAAGAACAAAGATCTTTCTCGATCAATCCTTTTGCTCCTCATTCTTCGAATGAAGATCTTTTCGAGTTTGAATTTGTTCATTTCTGAAATATTCTATCTTCTACTTTATTTTTAATTTTTTATTTATTTTATTTGATTTTTATTTCTTTTATTGTTTGTTTTTCTTCTTTATTTCGTTTTGATTTTTCTTTCCTCTCTTTTCCTTCCCTTCACTCCCATTGTAAGTCCCATAGGTTTGTTGATCCTGTAGAATCAGCCGCTTTTCTCGTCAGAGCAGGATACGAAAGATTGATTTTCGATCAAAGTCAAAGTACTATGTGAAATCTTCTATTTTCCTCTTCTCTATCCCTATCCATGAGTATAGCGTTTCAATAATAGAGCCTTTTTCTCTTCTGTATGAATCGATATTATTACATTCCAATTCCTTCGATATTCCCAAGGAAAATCGGTGGGACCAAAATTGACAGGTTGGTGTGTGAGCTTATCCATGCGGTGTTCTCTTTAAATAGGAATAAATTTTCAAAAATATCTGGCTGTGCTTTGTGGTAGTCGTCAAGATCCCTTTCGATGACCTATGTTGTGTTGAAGGATATCTATAATCCGATCGGTGTGCGTAAGGCCCGCGGTAGCAACGAGACCGGGAAAGTATACTGAAAGAACACAGTTCTTTTCTGTGTATTATTAGTGATCTCTCAGCTCCAGTGAGTCCTTTCTTCCGTGACGGGCATTGGCATGATCCTGCATTTTATTTTGTCTCTGTTCTGTGGACCGAGAGAAAGGGGGCTCGGCAGGGGGTTGTACCATGAGAAGAAGCAGGAGAGGTCAACCTGCTTTCAAATATACAACACCCGGATTCTGGCAATGCAATGAGTTAGGACCCTCATGTCGATCCAAAATGAATCAGTCTTTCACAGGGTCAATCTTTGCCTGCTAGGCAAGAGGATAGCAAGTTACAAATTCTGTCTCGACAGGACATGTATTTTTATTACTATGAAATTCATAAGTAATGAAGTAGTTGGGTGGGGTTACCATTATCCTTTTGTGATGACAGATCTTGTGTGTTCCTAGAAAGGAATTTGTCCATTCATTTTCGAGGTCTCAAAAAGGGCGTATGAAACACATAGAAAGACTCTTGAATGGAAATTGAAAGAAAGTGGAGCTCAGTTCCTTCGAAATGGTACAAGATTTTTAGCTGTAAGAAAAGTTATCCATATCATCTTGACTTGGTTCTGCTTCCCCTCTTTTTTAAGAATCGAATCAGGTTCTTCTCCTACCAGTATCAGATACAGACATGCTGAACAAAATCTTCTTCATGTAAAAACTGCTCGATTTAGATCAGGGAAAATCGTACGGATTTTCTTTTATGGCTCTATGTGCTGAAGAAAACCGAATCGCCAGCCAATCCTATTTCCGATAGGAGCGGTTGACAATGGGATCTATTTACCACCTTTATTTTTACTATCCATATATCCATAATGAGTGCGAAGAACCGGCTCCAGGTTGTTCAGGAATAGTAATGGTTAGGTTTCTCGACCCTTGCGCTTAAAGTTAGTTGGTTCTGTTTCTCGATGGGGCGGGGAGGGTTATAACTCAGCAGTAGAGAGTGTCACCTTGACGTGATGCGATCATCCAGTTCGAGCCTGATTGTCCTAAACCTAATGCGAGTTTTTCTATTTTGACACTTTACATAGTCCGTGATCAAGGAGAATGGATAAGAACCGTGGGATTGACGTGATAGGGTAGGAAGGCTATATTGCTCAGAGCGAACTCCAGGCTAATGTAAAAGCGCATGGATGCAAGTTGTATGGAATAAAGACAATTCCGAATCCACTTTGTCTACGAACAAAGGAAGCTATGTAAATGCAACTATGAATCTCATGGAGGTTCGATCCTGGCTCAGGATGAACGCTGGCGGCATGTGCACATGCAAGTCGGACGAGAGTAGTGACTCCAGTGGCGGACGGGTGAGTAGCGCGTAGAACCTGCCCTTGGGAGGGCAACAGCAGAGCAGTTGCTAATACCCCACGTAGGCTGAGGTAAAAGGAGAGATCCACCGCCGAGGAGGGCTCGCGTCTGATTAGCTAGTTGGTGAGCAGCAAACACCAGGCGATGATCAGTAGCTGGTCGAGAGGATGATCAGCCACACTGGGACTGAGACGGCCCAGGTACTCCTGCGGGAGGGCAGCAGTAAATTTTCCGCAATGGGCAGAAGCCTGACGGAACAATGCCGCGTGGAGGTAGAGGCCACGGTCGTGAACTTCTTTTTCTCGGAAAGAAACAATGACGACATCTGAGGAATAGCATCGGCTAATGCAGCAACCGCGGTAAAGACAGGATCACAGCGTTATCCGGAATGGTGGGCGTAAAGCGTCTGTAGGTGGCTTTTCAGGTCACTTAAATCCGTCCAGAAGCTCAACCCTGGGCAGGCGGTAAAACTACCAAGCTGGAGTGGTAGGGAGCAGAGAATTTCCGGTGGAGCGGTGAAATGCATGAGATCGGAAAACACAGCAGCAAAGCACTCACCACTGGGCCGACACTGACGCTGAGAGACGAAAGCTGGGGGCAAATGGGTTAGATACTGATGGTCTAGCCGTAAACTTGATGGATACTAGGCGCTGTGCGTAATAAACCCCGTGCGGTGCTGTAGCTAACGCGTTGAAATATCCGCCTAGAGTACGTTCGCAAAGAATGAAACTCAAAATTGACGAGGCCCGCTGACGGTAGGGCATGGTTTAATTCGCAAAGCGAAGAACACTACCAGGGCTTGACGTACCGTGAATCCTCTTTGAAGAGAGGGTGCGCTTCGGGGCGCGGACACAGGTGGTGCATGGCTGTCGTCAGCTCGTGCCGTAGGTGTTGGGTTAAATCCTGGCAGGCGCAACCTCGTGTTTAGTTGCCGCATTGAGTTTGGACCTGAACAGACTGCCGGTGATGAAGCCGGAGGAAGGTGAGGGATGACGTCAAGTCATCATGCCCATATGCCCTGGGCGACGTGCTACAATGGCCAAGGACAAAGGTCGCGATCCCGCGGTGAGCTAACCCAAAGCAAATCCTCAGTTCCGGATTGCAGGCTGCAACTCATACCATGAAGCCAGAATCGCTTTAGTAATCGCCGGTCAACCATACGGCGGTGATTCGTTCCCAGGGCGCCTTTTTGTGCGTCACACTATGAGAGCTGGCCACATGCCCGAAGTCGTTACCTTAACCTGAGGAGGATGCCGAAGGCGAGACTAGTGACTCGGTGAAGTCTGTAACAGGTAGCCGTGCTGGAAGGTGCAGCTGGATCACCTCACTTTCAGGAGGCTAATGCTTATGCTTGTTGGGTATTTGGTTTTGACACAACTACACCCAAAAAGCGAGCTACGTGGAAGGCTAAGCTTGGATATATGGAGTCCTCTTTCGTTTCTCGACGGTGAAGTAGACCAAGCTCAGCAGGCTTATTATCCTAAGTCAGGAACAAGTTGATAGGATCCTTTTACCCATGTCCTCGTGGCGACATGGGGCACAAAGAAGAGAGGATGAGTTTCTCTCGCGCGGCGCAGCAGGCCTCCCCACTGGGAGGCCACGACAGGCTATTAGCTCGGTGGTAGAGCGCGCCCTGATGGTGCGTCGGTGTGCCTGGGCTGTGAGGGCTCTCGTGCATGGATAGTTCAATGTGCTCATCGGCACCCCTGACCCAGGTCTTCGATCATCCAGGCGTAGCATGACGTGCTCTCTGTTCAAATCAGGTTTGAAACTAAACTTATCCTCAGGAGGATAAGATGGGGGCATTCGGGTGAGATCAATGTAGATCTCTTTCTATTCCACTCTCGTGGGATCCAGGCGGTCGGGACCACTGGCTCCTCTCTTCTCGAAATCCACACATCCCTTATCCAGTGTATGGGGCAGCTATCTCTCCTCGAGCACAGGTTTGGTTCGACCTCCAATATTAGGAAAATGGGCACCTAACAACGCATCTTCACCAGACCAAGAACTACGGAATCACCCCTTTCATTCTGGTGACGGAGGATCATACCATTCGAGCCTTTTTTCATGCGCTTTTTCCCGAGGTCTGGATAAAGCAGCAGTAACTCATTTCCCTAATCCTCCCTTCCCGAAAGGAAAAGAACAGTAATTCTTTTTCGCTTTCACGCGATTGGATCTAGCCATAAGAAGAATGCTTGGTATAAAATAACTCACTTCTTTCGACCTCAGGCACTAGGCGCCCACGATCAGTGCAATGGGAGATGTCTATTTATCTGTCTCTTGACTCGAAATGAAAGCAGAGTTTGAAAAGGACTCTTAGAAGTGATAGGGTTGGGCCGGAGAGGTCTCTTAACGCCTTCTTTTTCTTCATCAGGTTATTTGACAAGACTTGTGGTGAGGAGAGAGACAAACTTACCTGAAAGAGCGCAGTACAACGGAGGTTGTATGCTGCGTTCGGGAAGGATGAATCGCTCCCGAAAAAAAAGTCTGTGATTCTCTCCCAATTGGTTGGATCTGTAGGTGCGATGATTTACTTCTGGGCGAGGTCTCTGGTTTCAAGTCAGGATGGCCAGCTGCCAGAAAAAATAGAAAGAAGCATCTGACTCTTTCACATACATACTCCAGGCTCCCAGGGGATAGCTCAGTTGGTAGGCTCCGCTCTTACCAATTGAGTCGTTGCGTTACAGGTTGGATGTCTAATTGTCAGGCAGTGCCAGTAGTATCTTGTACCTGAACGGTGGCTCACTTTTTCTAAATGTGGAAAGAGGACGAAACATGCCACTGAAAGACTCTGCTGAGACAAAAGAAGGGTGTCCAGAACATGAAGGAGGTAGGATGGGCGGTGGTCAGATCTAGTATGGATCCGTACACATGGACGATAGTTGGAGTCGGCAAGCCTGGTTCCCTCATCCCTGGGATCTCTGGGAAGGATCAAGTTGGCCTTACCCGAATGGCTTGATGCTATCTCCTTCAGCCCGCTGAGCAGAAATGTGGCAAAGAAGGAAAATCCATGGACCGCCCCCATCGTACTATACCCGTAGGAATTTCGAATCACCCCAAGGACGCCTTCGGCATCCAGGGTCTGGATAAACCATGGGCCCTGTTCCAGCCAAGTGGAAGGCATTGGCTGTGCGCTCTCCGGTTTATGGGCAGTAAGGGTCGGAGAAGGGCAATCACTCGTTCTTAAAAACCAGCATTCTTAAGACCAAAGTCAGGCGGAAAGAGGCTCTCGTTCCTGCAGTTTCTCCTGTAGCTGGATTCCTCGGAACCACAGAATCCTTGATAGGATTCCCAGCTCAGCACCTTTTGAGATTTTTGAGAAGGAGTTGCTCTTTGGAAGCTGGTACGATGAGTTGTAGCTGTGTTCGGAGGGAGATTGTGTCTATCGTTGGCCTCTATGGTAGAATCAGTCTGGGAGGCCTGAGAGGCGGTGGTTTACCCTGTGGCGGATGTCAGCGGTTCGAGGTCCGCTTATCTCAGCCCCGTGAACTTAACTGATACTATGATAGCGCAATTTTCCGATTCGTGGTTCGATCTATGATTTCTCATTCATGGACGTTATTAGATCCTTCGTTAGCACCTTAGAGGATGGCGTAACTAGCCTTAACGTTAGTTTATTGGCGAGGTTCAAATGAGGAAAGGCTTACGGTGGATACCTGGGCGCAGAGACGAGAAGGGCGTGGCAAACGACGAAATGCTTCGGGGAGTTGAAAATAAGCGCATGGATCGGAGTTCCGAATAGGTCAACCTTTCGAATAACACTGAATCCATGAGCAGGCAGAGACAACCTGGCGAGCAGAGCATCTTAGTAGCCAGGGAAAAGAAAGCAAAGCGATTCCCGTAGTAGCGGCGAGCGAAATGGGGCAACCTAAACCGTGAAAACGGGGTTGTGGGAGAGCAATACAAACGTCGTGCTGCTAGGCGAAGCGGTGAGTGCACCCTAGATGGCGAGTCCGGTGGCCGAAAACATCGCTGGCTTGCGCTCTGACCCGAGTAGCATGGGTGCGTGGAATCCCGTGAATCAGCAGAGACCACCTTCCAGGCTAAATACTCCTGGGTGACCGATGGCGAAGTAGTACCGTGAGGAAGGTGAAAGAAGACCCCCCATCAGGAGTAAAAATGAGCTTATGAAGCCGTGAGCTCCCAAGCAATGGGAGGAGAATGTGATCTCTGACCGCGTGCCTGTTGAAGAATGAGCCGGCGACTCATAGGCAGTGGCTTGGTTGAGAACCACCGGGCCATGGCGAAAGCGAGTCTTCATAGAGACGTTGTCTACTGTATGGACCCGAACCTGGGTGATCTATCCTGACCAGGATGAAGCGGTGAAGGCAGTGGAGGTCCGAACCGACTGATATTTGAAAACAGCGGATGGAGTTGTGGTTAGGGGGTAAGTACCACTCGAACCCAGGCTAGCTAGTTTCTCCCGAAATGCGTTGAGGCGCAGCGTTGACTCGAACATCTAGGGGTAAAGCACTTTGTTTCGATTGCAGGCGCGAAGGCAGGTACCAAATCGAGGCAAGCTCTGGTACTAGATATGACCCAAAAAATAACAGGGGGGTCAAGGTCGGCCAGTGAGACGATGGGGATAAACTTCATCGTCGAGAGAAACAACCCGGATCACCAGCTAAGGCCCCTAAGTAGCCGCTCGATACAAAGGAGTGAGGTGCAGAGACAGCGGGAAGTTTGCTAGAGCGCCACCTTGAAAGAGTGCGTAATAGCTCACTGATCAATTTGCTTTCTTGCGCCGAAGATGGGCAGGGCCTAGCGATCTGCCGAAGCATGTAGGATGCAAAAATGCATCGACGGGGGCGTTCCGCGCCGAGAAGCACCCGCGCAAGCAAGTGTGGACGAAGCGGAAACGAGAATGTCGGCAGTAGCGCAAACATTGGTGAGAATCAATGCCCCGAAAACCTAAGGTTCCTCCCGCAAGGTTCGTCCCGGAGAAGTTGAGTCAGGGCCGATCAGGCCGAAAGGCGTAGTCGATGGACCAACAGGTGAATATTCTGTACTACCCCTTGTTGTTCCGAGGGACGGAGGCTAGGTTAGCCGAAGGGTGGTTATCGGTTCAGGACATGGTGACCTTGCTACACAGGGTGAAGGGTGAAAATGCCTCGAGCCAATGTCCAGTACAGGCACTACAGCTGCTGAAGTAACCATGTACTCAGGAAAGCAAAACGACCTTCAACAAGGGTACCTGTACCCGAGCCGGCTAGAGTGGGTGGGTAAATGCCTAGGGGCGCGAGACAACTCTCTAGGAACTCGGCAAAATAGCCCCGTAACTGGGAGAAGGTGCCTCCTCCGCAAGGGGTCGCGGTGACCAGGCGGGCGACTGTTTGCAAAACACAGGTCCGCAAAGTCGGCCAAAAGCCATGTAGAGGCTGCGTACCCAGTGCCGGAAGGTCAAGAAGTTGGTGGCCTGATGACAGGGGAGCCGGCGACCGAAACCCAGTGAACGGCGGCCGTAACTATAGCGGTCCTAAGGTAGCGAAGAATTCCTTGTCGGGTAAGTTCCGGCCTGAAAGGCGTAGTCTGGGCACTGTCTCAGAGAGAGCTCGATGAAATAGACATGTCTGTGAGAGTGCAGTTACCTGCACCTGGACAGAAAAAGACCCTATGAAAAACTTTACTGTTCCTAGGTTGGCTTTGGGCCTTTCCTGCAGCTTAGGTGGAAGGCGAAGGCCTCCTTCCGGGGCCCAGCCATCAGTGGTGTCCTCTGGAAGAGCTAATTCTAACCTTGTGTCCAGGCCCTACGGGCCCAGGGACAGTCTCAGGTAGACAGTTTCTGTAGGCGTAGGCCTCCAGGCCAACAGAGGCGTGCAAAAGGTTTCCTCAGGCCGGACGGGGTGGCCCTCAGTGCAAAACGAAGGAGCTTGGCTAAGACCCACCCGTCGAGCAGGGACGAAAAGTCGGCATAGTGATCCGACGGTGCCGGTGGAAGAGCCGTCGCTCAACGGATAAAGGTACCTCGGGGGATAACAGGCTGATCTTCCCCAGGTTCTATCGACAAGGAAGTTTGGCACCTCGATGTCGGCTCTTCGCCACCTGGGGCTGTATGTTCCCAGGGTTGGCTGTTCGCCCATTAAAGCCGGTACGTGAGCTGGGTTTAGAACGTCGTGGTGGTTCGGTCCATATCCGCTGCGAGCGTTAGAGATTTGAAGGACCTTTTCCCTAGTGAGGGAGGGGAAGGACGAGCCTCTGGTGTACCAGTTATCGTTCCGGTAAGAGCTTGCTGGTAGCTAATTCAGGATGGATAACTGCTGAAAGCATCTAAGTAAGTAAGCCACCCCAAGATGGAGTGCTCTCCTATTCCGACTTCCCAGGCCTTCGGTAGCACAGCCGAGACAGCGACAGGTTCTCTGCCCTGCCCGTGTGGAACGACAAGTATTGAATCAAGATAAGGTCACGGCTTGGACGAGCGTTTATCGACCACGATAGGTGTCAAGTGATTGCGGTGATGTATGCAGCTGAGGCATCTAACAGACCGAGATTTGAACCTTGTTCCTACGACAGTCAATTTCGATCAGGCACTCGCCATCTATTTCATTGTTCAACTCTTTGTGCATGAAAAACCAAAAACTCTGCTCTGCCTCCTCTCTATCTATCCAAGGATGGAAGGGCAGAGGCCTTTGGTGTCCCTTCCCAGTCAGGGTGGGGCCTCACAATCCCACTAGTAATATGCTTTCTCTCTCATCTTTCTTCGTTCATGGTTCGATATTCTGGTGTCCTGAAGCCAGAGGAACCACACCAATCCATCGAACTTGGTGGTTAAACTCTACTGCGGTGACGACGATACTGTAAAGGGAGGTCTGCGGAAAAATAGCTCGACGCCAGAATGAAAAACAACACCTCCTATTTGACTTTTAAATATGCGAAAAAATAAAAAAATGCAAAGATAAATCTTCAAAACCCCAATTATGACATCTCTTCTCTCCACTTCACCTCGGAGACATGCTGTTCTTACTTAGAGAAAGCAGCGCTGCATCTTCTTAACCCGAAATGGCTGGCAGGGGAGAGGAAGGTTTCATGCTGAGGTACTCCCGGGAACAGATCCAGCCCGGGCAGGGAGACAGGGTGGGGCCTGTAGCTCCAGAGGGATTAGAGCACGTGGCGGCTACGAACCACGGTGTCCGAGTTCGAATCCCTCCTCGCCCTAACCGGCCCAAAAGGTAAGGACCTTTCGCCTTTACCTCTGGAGTAAGGAAAATCCTGATCGGGATAGCGGACGCAAAGCTATTGATGGGTCTTTTGTCGAAATGGAATGGCCTTATTCTTTTTATTATCTTGCTTGAGATAGAATGAGGAAAAATTTACATATAAGCTAACCCTTTTCCGGAATCCCAGCATATTTGTGTTTTTCTCCGTAACTCTTGCACTCCAGCCAGGCTTAGGCAGAATAAGCAGAGCAAGTACAAATTATAAAAGAATACAAGTATACACAAGTATTAGTAGCATGTAAAAATGCGTTCCTCGTCGATAATAATATGTTTGATCGCGATAATTGTGGCCTATCGGGAGAATTGATGACTGTCTTTGATGCACTGCTAGTACATCATCTAGGGAATTCTTAGTGGCGATTTACTTAATTGGCGCGTTTACAAGAGTTTCCCGGATCTACACCCGCTGAGTATTGAGGTGATTCACAAAATATCGTAGAACAGAATGTGATACGATGAGATAGAAATATAATAGAAACAAAAGACAGGAATGGGTTACCACAATCCTAACTTGGTCAAAGCAGGCCCCTTTAATTCAATTCTTCATTCTTTGAAATTTGGAATTAATCCAATCTTTTTGGAATTAATCCAATCTCCCAAGTAGGATTCGAACCTACGACCAGTCGATTAACAGCCGACCGCTCTACCGCACAGGCTACTGAGGAACAGCAGGAGATTCTACCTCGCAGAGTTTCAACTCGTTCTCCTTCATGAACAATATGAGTCGAAAGCTTCCTTCGTAACTTGAACTTCTTCGTCGTGGCTCTGTCCCATACCTCATTCATGGGGAACCTCAGTGGCTCTATTTCATTTATATTCTAATCTATATCCAATTCCTTGTTTCATATCCATCCCTTTGGTGTCATTGACATGAGATGTCATTCAATCGAAGAAGATGGTATCATTGACATAAGTGTCGTTTCTCATTTTATAGATCTATCTGTCTCTATGTGGAAAGTTAAGAAATCATCATATAATAATCAGTGCAATAGAAAAGAAAAGGAGGTTTGCGATGATTTGAAATCTTTCTACTAGTAATCTATTATCCTTATGCATAGAGAGATAATAAATTCGGTCATTGTGGTCGGACTTCTGTATAGTTTCTGACCACATTCTCCATGAAGACCCTCTTATCTCTTCATTCTCCGAGCTCGAGGTTATGGAAGAAGAAGACCGGAAAGAATTATCAGCAACAACTGGTTTATTACAGGACAGCTCATGATATTTCATATCGATCTATTATGCGCCTCTGCATCTAGCATTAGGTAGACCTCCTTACAATAACTGTCCCTAGTTCTACCATTATCTTTTTTGTTTCATTTCTTCTGGAGCAATCCACAAAAACTTTTTGGATTATGGATTTACTACCAGAAATTCAAATAACGTAATCTCAGCATTCCAGTATGTATTCCTGAATAATCTCATTTTCAATTGTTCAACCATTTCATTTCTAAGTTCCTTGGCCAGATTAGTCAACATTTATCTGTTTCGATGCAACAGCAAGATCTTATTTGCCAACAACTAGTTTTGTTGGTTGGTTAATTGAATCACATTTATTCATGAAATAGGTTGATTAATTATTCTGGATACGCAAAATCATTCTATTCGATCTAGATCTAAATAAGTACCTTGTGTCAGTTGAGAGATTCTACATGGCTCAGATCTTTATTATTCTCTTATTTATCACCTATTTCTATATTTGAGCAGAATGCCAAATCGCCTAGTATCACTAAGAAACTGAAAAGCCTCAAGAGCAGAAGAAAGGAAGAGTAGGAAGAAAAGGAGGATCCGGACAAAGAATAGATGAAACGGAAGAGATCAGTGAATGGAAGGAAAAAACAAGGATGATTACACTCAGCACAAAGAAGCATCCTATTTGAAAGGGCATCCTATAAAGATGGCCAGTTTACAGATTCTTGTCTTGATGGATATCAGATAATTGAGGTGGGAAGACTTAAGAAGAAAAGGAAAAAAGACTTATTTCAGGTTTGAAAAACCTTTGTGACTCCTTTTTGATTCTAAACAGTGGAATCGTCCATTACGATATATAAAAAATGATCGATTTGAAAATGAAACGAAATGAAATGTCTCAATATTTTTTTATACATGTCAAGTGATGAAAACAAAGAATATCTTTTACATATCACCCTAGTTTATCAACTTTGGAGAAATGATAGAAGAAAAATGGATTTGTACACGACAGAAAAACTATCCATGAGGCCTGTATAATTATTGGATTTATATGAACAAAAAAATACAACTTGAGTAATGAATTGCTAAGTCGAATAAAGTTTTAGAAATAAGGAGGATCCTTGTTCCGAGATATACTAGAAAAGAAATCCAGATTATGCAATGATGAGAATGAAAAAGAATGCTTGCCTGAGACGTATGACCCTCTTTTGAAGGTTCATGTCAGCGAGACTAATGAAAGAATTCATTCGCTTTACAGAAAGATTTAATTTTATCTAAAGAATTCGGATTCCATACAAATACTTTGGATAAATGATTCATGGATTACATAATGTTTTTGTAATTATAATAATTATAATTCCCCAGAATTTGAATATAAAAAAAATTGGATTGAAAACAATCATTGTGTTATTACAAATTTCCCAATCATCTCAATTGATGATGTTATCCTTTTCCCGATCAAACAACAATTCCAAAACAAATCAATTACAATGAAGACATTGATGCAATGGAAGACTTTGGGTTCGAAGACATCAAAAAAAGGGTTCCTCGATGGTTGAAATTTGACAAATGGAAAAAGAAAAGAAGAAGAAGATGAAGATGGGGAAGATAGGAAGATGAGGAAAAATCAAAAAAAGAAGAAAAATTCGTTCGAAAGGCTAAACGTGTAGAAATTTATACCAGCGAAGAGGATGGCGAAAGATAGCAAGAGAAGAATTCTCTTGCTAATTGCTAATATAATACCGCTATAGCCAAGTGCTAATACACTAATAGTAATGTGATCAAGGAGAAAGAGATTTATCTGATACATTCTCCCAACAATCGGACTTTCATCGAGATCTAATCCGGATCTATGCGTGTCAAAGACAATAAACAGTTGCCAGAACTGTTTCAAGCAAATAATATTATTCCCCACTTTTTGATCGAATAGACAAAAATTTTTTTTCCTTCTTTGATATCTTCTCTGATATGATTAATATCATTTTTAGGAATGGTCAGGGAAAAAGCAAAAAGGTACGATGGGAAGAAAGAAAAAAAGAGATTGGAAGAAAAACAAAAGAAAATGAAAAAAAAGGAGAAAAGAAAAACAATAAGAGGAACAACAATATATCAGGAACCTGGGATATTTATTTATCAAACAATAAGTTTGTGTTACTAAGCCAATCTTTTCTCAGAAAATACATTGTATTGCCTTCATTGATAATAGCCAAAATATTGGTCGTATGTTATTATTCCAATTTCGGTGGTATGAGGATTTTTAACGATGGAATAGAAATGCATGTTGCGTGTACCTATAATGGTGTCCCAATTATCGAAACAAGAAATTCCCCAAAGGTAGGTTAACGGACAGTATTCAGATAAGATTCTATTTCCTTTCTCTACAAACATGGCGAAAATCTAGAGTACGATCTTATGATAAAGATCTAATGAAAAAGAAACAAAGGCAATTTTTGTTTTTAACAGTATGGGAATGAAGCAGAGCTCCCTTTATTATCTCGACAAAAAGCCTTCTTTTGACATTTCTAAAGAAATCAAAAATAAAATTAGAAGGTGAAAAGGAAAATATTTCTAGTTCTAAAATCTTAAAAGAAAAAAGAAAAGAGTCTCAAAATTGAAAAAAATTGCAAAATGATTATCAAAATACTTTTAGTTATAAAACTAATAATCAAGAACAGAAAAGCAAACAATTTTTATTTTTATATAGAAAGCGAAAGTATATTATCGAATAGTATGAACTGGATGAAAATGTAGATTTAAAATAAATAATAAGATTACAGGAAAAGAATGGACCATTCGACCAAAATTACTCAAACTGAAAAAGACTAAATCCGCTGATGATACAATTTACAATCCAAATAAATAGAACAAATAAAAAAGAAAAAAGAAAATAGTTCCATCTTGGGAAAAGATCAAAATTTGAAAAATTTGGCAATATTCAAAAGAAAAAAGGCGATCACATAAACATTATTTTTTTTAGATTTTTAGTGAAAATATGCTGATTTTTTGCTATGTACTATTAACTTTCCCAGGATCAATACAACTTTTTTGAATCAACAAAAAATAAATTTATCTACAAGGATGAAACAAATGAAGAAAAATTCAAAAAGCAATGAAAATACAGGTAAGTTTATTACTTTATATTTCGACTATAGAAAATCGTTTAATAATACTATTAGTAATACTAATATTGATATTAGTAATGATATAGTAAAAAAATGCAAATATTTATTGCGACTTATCTTCCTTGTCCCAAGCATGTGTATTTTATAAATTGTCACAAACAATTACTTAACAAATGTGGCAGGATCTATACTTCAACATCACGGGACTTATCCTTTTCTTAGGGGACAAAATAAACTATTGTAACACGAATATTTGATTCCAAATCAAGACATCAAAATAAGCAAGTCTGGAATAAATGAATGGAAAAAGAGCAGTTTAAAGGGTCATTATCAATTTATCTCAGAGAAAAATGGTCTCAATTAGTACCGCAAAATGGAGAAAACAAGTCAATCGCGTCGTAAATTCAAAATAAAGACTCAAATTCATATGAGAAAAAAGACCAATTAATTCATTGTGTAAGAAAATTTTTCCGTGTTGAATCCATTGACGGCAGTTAGTCAAAAGAAAAATGGAAAAAACACTACAGATATGATCTTTATCACATGAATATATGAATTATGAGGATAGGAAGGACTCATATATTTATGGATCAACATTACAAAAGTAAATAGAACCAGAAATTCCATATATTTCAATGCATCAAAACAATCATTTTATGTATCAGTAATACAACTATGGTGTTATCTCGAGAAGAAATATAATATTGATAGAGATAAAACTCTGGATGAAAATATATTTTGATTCAAAATTCTTCATATTCATCTTGGAAAGAAAAAAAAAAATGAAAACGGATCAATGTATTGGTACCAAGATAATAAAAAATACTTAAGACTAAAACAATTTTGAAAAAGTACAAAAGATCTTTCTTTAGATTCGTCGAAATCTACCTACCCCCAAAAAACTTTTTAAGTGGGAGGAATAATCAGAAAGATTTATATGTTACCATATCTGTATAGAATCTAATATAGAATCTAATATAGAATCTTGGCTTTTAAACTTCTGTACTATGATGCATATAAGATTAAAGCATGGATCATACCAATCAAATCACTTCTTTTAATTTAGATAAAAATATTGAAAATGAAAACATCAACTAAATCAAAGAAAATCTTCTATATCATCTAATAAAAAATATCAGGCAATGGGCTGAAAAAAAGGTCGGATCTTGAATCTCAAAAAACAAAACAAAAAAAAAAGAAGAACTATTTACGCAGGATTACGAGATCTAGGCAAAAGGTAAAGAAAAAACAATCAGAACAAAAGAAAGAAGAACTAGATTTTCCTGAAAAATATTTTCTTTTTCAGTAGACGACGACTTTGAATCAAACAATGATGAATAATATCAAGGTATATTGACTCTCCTAGCAGGCTGATGAATCAAGATAGATATCCTCCATTCAAAGGAGGAAGATTAAATCTGGATGTAATGACGATTCAAAATATAGCTCTTACAGAATTGATAAAGGAAAGTTGATTATCGAACCAGTTCGTCTATCTCTAAAAGAGATGAAAAATGATTATATATCAGGCCATGAGTATTTCATTAATCCCAAAAGAGTAAAGACAAACTAATGAAAAATGCATAAGTAATAAATACATTAATAAATCATTTCGAAAAATCCATTTCACCTGATAGCCTTATACCTACAAATGAACAAAAATCATTATAGTTGCCTCATTCCTGAAAATATTCTATCTACTAGACGTCGTAGAATTAAAGAATTCTAATTTGTTTTAATTCCAAAAATTGGAATCATGGATAGAAATCAGTATTTAATAAAAACATCATAAAACTTTATGGACAATTTTGAATGAGGACAATAATGTTAATACAGATGCAAATAAAATTCATTAAATTAAATTGTTTCTTTATTAGCTTCCGATTAGAAGATTTGGCTTATGAATCGTTATTGGTTTGATACCAATAATGGCAGTCGCTTTATTATGTCAAGGATACATATGTATCCACGATTCAATTAGTTAATTTCTATTTATAGATTGTATATTAGGTAAATAAGAGCTGAAAGATAAACTTATATGGTGTGTTGTTCTGGTACATGATATTGATTTAATGGTGGTAGTGGATCAACTCAGAATGAAATCTGCAAAATATTCTTTTCGTGAATGCAAAAATGGATCATCTCTTCTCTTTCTATCAAATCCTGTTTTGAATGAGAAAAAAGAAAAGAAATATATGAATAAATCTCAATTTTTATTTACCGGGTAAAATCTTTGGTATACATTATTATAAATAATAATTTATATATTTTTTTATTTTTTGATCGGTAAGCTACAAGTAAAAGCAGAAAATAGAAGATTTTATTTTATGGTCAAAAAATTCATTCATCTCAATTCTTCACGAAAGAAAAGAAAACAAGGATCCGTTAATTTCAAGTATTCGGTTTCACCAATAGATACGTGAACTTACTTCCCCATTTGGAATTGCACAAAAAGATTTTTTATCGCTACGAAAAATTCCTGGAAAAACGTCGGCGATTGCTTATTTATCAGGAAAAGCAGGTGCGTTATAAAAGTGGTGGTCAAAATTCAGGCAAAAACTCGTTGTTTGAAGACTCATTTTTTTTGGTGTAATTCTTTTTTCATTTTGAACCTCCTTTGCTTTGTTTTTATAAATTCATGAAATAATGAATCCAGGAAGAAAAATATGACTGTACCAGCTACGAAAGGAATCTGTGATGAATGCTGGGACCTCACCACCCATCAATGCATGGTGTTCTTCGACTGATCATTACTCTCGATGGAAGATGTTATTGACTGTGAACCAATATTGGGCTATTTACACAGAGGTATGGAAAAAATGACGGAAAAACAGAACAATTATACAATATTTGCTTATGTCTTGCGTTGGGATTATTAGCTACTATGTTCTGAGGCCGTAACAGTAAACACCTGAACAGTTGGGAATGGGAAAGTACCAAAAGAGCCAACTGTATCAGGTAATTATGTTGGGCTGGTCGTATGGCTTCTCATTTGTTATGGCTTGGAGCACTTTATGGCGGATATCGGTGCGCAGACGCTTTTTCTATATTTTCCGAGAAGAATTAGTATATGATCTATTGAAGCTTTGCAGGTATGCGAATGATGCATATTATTTCCCGTATTGGAGGGTAGCTGCTGATCTACCTCGTGGCTGGATAGATAAGTGTTTGATTCTGTGATTTTTTTAACAGGGTTGCTGAATATCAAACTTTGCAATCCCATTTTTTGGAACGAGTTGAGGAGTGGGAACTATTGAGGAGAAGCAATTGGGGCTTATCGGGACCAATGTTAAGAGCTTCTGGAATCAATGGGATCTTCGTAAAGTTGATGATTATGGTGTTACAATGAATTCGGTGGGAGGTCAATGGCAAAAGAAAATTCATTACCCTCGTTATTTAGTACGAATAGGTGAAATGACAGATCCATAAAATTATTCAACAAGCTTTAGAAAGTTCCCGGGGAGCCTATGAGAATTTAGAAGTCCGGCGGTTTCTAAGAAAAGAATTCGGAAGGGAATGATTTTGACTATCGATTCATTAGTAAAACCTTCCCCAATTTTAAATTTGTCGAAACAAGAACTTTTGCGAGTGGAAGCCCAAAGGAAATTAGGAATTTATCTGATAGGAGATAATGGTGTTTTCCCTTGGAGATGGAAAATTCGTCCGAGTTTTATCAATTTGCAAATTCTTCTCAGCTAGTTAAAAGAATGAAATTGGCTGATATCATGACGATACTAGGTGTATAGATATCATTATGGAGAAGTTGATCGCCTGAAATATTTGATACGACAGGGTACAAAACTATCAATTCTTTCTAATCGGAAACCCCTTAAAAGGGAGTTTATGAACTCATGTGGCTGTTGTTCCCCTTTTTAATATTGGAATCATAATAGGGTACTAGTAATTGTGTGGTTAGAAGAGAATATCTGCGGCTATACAACAACGTATTGGGCCTGAATATGCTGGGCCATTAGAATTCTTCAAGCTCTGGGATGGAATTAAACTATTTTTTAAGAGGACCTACTCCTCTGGGATATTCTTTTGTTTGGTGTGGACCGTCTGTAGCGGTCATATCAATTCTACTAAGTTATTTAGTAATTTCCTTTTGGTACCCACCTTTTTTTAGCGATCTCAGTATGAGTGTTTTCTATGGATCGCCATTTCAAGTGTGCTCGATCGACTTCTTATGTCAGGATATGGGTCGAATAATAAATATTCTTTTTGTGTCTACAACTGCTGCTCAATCTATTGAAGGAAATACCAACTCCTGCTGTGTTATCAATATCTCTACGTAACCGATTCGTTAGAACATGAACTTTTACCTTTTCTAGAGATAAAGGAAGATTTTGAATGTATTGAATAGATATCTTATTTTTTTTTTATTCATCATTCAGGTCAGTCAGTTAAACTAGATAGTTGAGGTGATTAAATGAGCTTTACAAAACATATTGAAAATAAAAAATCTCATTCCCTATGCAAGAATGAGTAGTAAAGCATAAGCAGTGTAAACTACAAGATTGACTATTTTGATTAATCATCATATGATCATATCTTGAAGCAGTGTAAGATTAATTGTGTATGAAGTTTATAGTTTTGTATGTACTACTTACTATACTATACGGTATCAATCAAAATCAGTGGACGTTAAAGCCTGGTACATAAAAGATTAGTAATAGAGATAACATAAGCAACAAAAAGATGTTCTGCATAAAACGAATCAAAATAGGTCTTTACATTGGTAATGAAATAGTACTTCGATTCCCGATCTAAGTATGCTTCTATTCACTGATTAAAAAATAACTATCAGAACAAATAATCCTTTATTTTTTTTTAAGTACCTATTCGAGAAAGAAGAACAGAAACGAAATGGAATAATAATAGATAGAATAGAGAAAATTTTATTTATTTTTCTTCCATCCATATACTTTCTTATCATAAATATGAACTAATACCTAATTCTTTATATCCATTGATATAACAGTATTTTATTGAAAGATTAAGTTATTACTGAACAATGAGAAATTCTGAGTATAATAAAGGATGAATCAATTCAGAGTGCTTTTTTCTTATTCTAGCGACAAATTCCATTGGTCAATTTACAGGAACCCGTGTATCTTTATTCTATCTACCTGCAAATATAGCGACAATATTAGGCAGTCTTACATTATTTTTGGCCATTTGAACATTATGGTGAAATCTCACGTGCGGTTTTGGAATAGCGATGTGACAGTGATATTATTATCGACTATGATTATCAGCGGTTCATTACAGTTGATATAATTGACGCGTCAATAATGGTTTTGAGGATGGAATCTGTGGCGTCAGCCTGTAAGGGACATTTTTCCTGGCTATTTCTCTGGCAAGTATTGATTACCGCTGATTACCAGAAGCACGAGAGGAAGAGGTAGCAGGTTAACGGCTGAATATTCGGTATCAAATATGGTTTGTTTTGACCTTTTAAATCTGTAGTTTCCTCATTATTTGATTCTTTCTTAGGTGGTGGGATTTATCTATTAGCATATTCAGTCGGAGTTTTTTCATAAAAATCAAATGGATAGTTAAGGCTGACTTTTAATTGGTATATTTATTACATTATCTAAAGCTTACTGTTTCTGTTCATTCTATCACAACAAAAATGGGCTTTACCTAATGAGAATGGACCAGCTATTAAATCTTGGATGGAAATTTCTTTTACCATTTCCTTGGGTAATCTATTATTGAAAATTTTTCCAACTTTTTTCCCTTTTAAAAAAAATAGGAAGGGAAAAAGATGACAAATAACAGAATAGATGACTAAATGAATTCTCTATTCATAACCTCTTTCAAACAAAAAAAAGAAACATCAATTTTTTTCATGGGTATTTAAAAATGCTTCCTATGGTAACTGGGTTCATGAATTATGGGCAACTTAAACAAACGAGCTGCCAAGATACATCAGTGGGGTTTCATAATTCCCTTATCCCACAAATCTTTTTACCTGTAACTATTAATATCCCGGAAAAAAAAATTACTCAAAAACTTTTCCCATTGGTCAAATTCACTTTGAATTTGAAAAATGTACCCTTTGTGGTATGTGTTCTTTACTTCCCATAAAATCTACCTGTTGTCGATTGGAGATTTGAAAGAGATATTAAAAGAAACAATTGCTTAGTTATAGTATTGATTTTGGTGTCTGTATTTTTGTGGTAACTCTTGTCAGTATTGACCAATAAACTGTGTTTATCAATACTGTTTCTCCATGATGATCGAAGATTTGAATTATAATCAAATTGCTTTGGGTCATTTACCAATGTCAGTAATTTAAGGATTATACAGATAAACAGTTACATAATTCGACACAACAAAAATAGACAAGGATGAACCCCGTGATTCCAGAACATTGTAATTACTAATTGTTTTGACAAAAGATCTAAGCTTTCTTGCTCCAATAAATACAAATAATAATTGATTAATAGTGATTTGATTGTTGATAATTATTCTTTGATTTAAACTGAAATAATATTTTGTGATGATTTCAAAATATACAGTACAACTACTAAACTAGTATTTAATTAAATAAATATTAATTAAATAAATAAGATATTAGATTCCTACAATTTGTATCTGTTTATATACATTAATAATTCTTCGGTAGGAACTATCATATCAGAAAAAAGGATAGATTTTTATTTTCTGGACTATTCAGAAAGGGCATGAAATATTTCGCTTATTTTATTTATCTCTTATTTATATAATAATTTACCTGAACAATACATGATATTCTTGTAATATTTCTGGGATTAATTCTTTATGACAGTCTAGGAGGTTATTACCAATCATTTATTCTGCCTTTTCATTGGGATTGGTTCTTGTTTGTATATCCTTATTCTATATTCTGGCGAACTCCTATTTTTGTAGCTGCTGCTGCAACTCTTATTATGAGGCCATAACGTCTTTAATCATATTTGCCGTGATGTTCATTGGTGATTCAGGTATTCCAATGATTTCCATCTTTGGACTGTTGAAGATGAATTCACTTCGCTGGTTTTTACAAGTATTTTTTTCACTATTACTACTGTCCAGACGCGTCGTGGTGCGGAATTATTTAGTACACAATCAAACTTTCGCCTATAAACAGGACCAAGGAGTAACGTTCAACAAATTGGGATTCATTTATCGGCAGTTTTATCTTCCGTTTGAACTTATTTCTATAATTCTTTTAGTATCTTGATAGATTACTTATTACTATGTCGTCAATAATAAGCTCTTAGAATTTTAATTCGTGAATTAGAAATTCTAAATCGAAATAAAAAACGAGTTTTTATTTTAATTAAAATCTATTGCCAACCTACCAAATTGTTATGTAATTGTTCGATTCTAATCAATCGAATCTTTGAACTGTTATTCATATTGAAATGAATCCAAAGCAAATGAGTTTTTGTGTTCAGTATATTCTTCCACTTTTTTTAGTGTCTATTTATTTCTATTGGAATCCCAGATTGATCACTAGTCGAAAACATGGTTTAGCTGCATTATCTTGAACTTATACGTTAATTTGTATCAATCTCGTAACATTTGCGATTTATTTGTCATTTGGTAAAGGAGACATTTTCTCGTTCTTTTGTTATTGCGGCTTGCGGCTTTGCTGCCTTTAGGTGTACTAGTTCATCGATCCATCGTAACGAAAAAACAACTCTATAAAACAATCAAATTTTGAATAATTTAAACCCCCAAAACATCATCTAATTATTTTAATAATATAGAATTGGGAAATTTGCATTTCGACTTGCGATTGTTGTTTAAACAGAAATAAAGTCTCTTGCCTTCTCATAAGATTTTTTAAAAGATTGATTCTTAAAAATTGGATAAAATTTTCTGTCGGTTTTACAATAAATTATATATTTTTCTTTTCCAGATCGAAATTTTTTTATTTATGATCCCAAAGTCATTCAGTAAATTAAATCATGTATAGTTGACTCAATAATGTCAGCTTTAAAAGATGTATGGAAATGATCCTTGGACAGGTGTAAATAATAAGTAGCGCCAAGAATTGTGAAATTAAGGGGATTGCGCGCAAAAATTTTTTGGTTTCGTTTTTTTTATGCGTAAACAACTAAAGCAAGGCGTTATTGATACCTTCGCTCTTAAATCTTTTTAAAATTCCTCTTGCACAAAAAGCCGTCCTAAAGAATGTGATTTTCGAGACGGGTTTTTTCATCAAAACTATTTTGTTTTTAAAAAGTGATTTTCGATCCATAATTAATTTTAAATTGGGTTTTTTTCTCTCCCTCAAAAAGAAATAAGTTATTGGGTGTATACTATTGTATTTTTAAAAAATTCTAACATTTTTGTATTCTTTATCTTTTTAATTTGGGACGTCATTATTACAATTGGAGGGATTATCAATGATAAATTTTTGATTTTCACGACAGTGATGGATTTCCCATAGGACCTATTTTATAGAATTTACCCCTTTTTGTAACTTTGAGCGCCGTTAATTACATTGTTTTTACAGTATTGTAATGCAGGTCATTGGGATTATTTTCTCAAAGCCCTTTTTATTTTTTTTTTCCTCATGTGATTAATTAATTCCTTTTTACCTTATCCATGTGGAGAAAAACGTCTGCTCCTAAATTTTATACTGGGGGGTTCTTTCTCTAATAGGAGTTCTAATTGTGGGTTTTTATATGGTTAACAACATTAAATTTGAAAGACTAGCTAATCATTCCTGGTTGGAAAAAATTATATTTTGCTTTTCTATGCTGTAAAATAAAATTGTATACATTTTAGTACCCAGGGCCCAATTACAGTACATTTTCTTCTAGCTGAATTTTTTTTTTAAAAAATGGAAACATTGGTTGATTCAGTCAATAGGGGTAATCCCCCATCCCAAAAATCTATATTTTCTCCTGGTTGGTAATAGTGGGGGATAAAATAATCTTGCATTCACCTCTCTCTAGTACATTTAAAAAAAGAATACCCTATTCTTCCGTATCTCATGGGTTTCATATAGGAATTGGTTCTATAACAGATTGGGTTTTAATGGAGGCTTTTTACAAATACTCTTCTGGTTTTGGTGCCTGTTTTCTTGGCGGACAATTTTGGATAAACGCTTGTTTATCTCAAAAAGGGGGGGAATACATCCCAATGCCAAAATGTTCCTGTTCAGTACTTCTCTTTTCTCTTGCATTCCGGGAAAAAAAATTGGTTTTTTAAAATCAGTGTATTTTTGGGCTTTTTAGCCAAAAATATCTTTTTTAAAAAAATACAAATTTACTTTTAATTGGAAGGAATGATTTTTAACTCCTATTTATTTTCTATGTCGTCAAATTTTCCCATTACAAGCTTTAATGTTCAAACTCAATTTTGTAGATTCGGGATAAAGAACTTTGTTTCGATCTCCCTTCTCCCTTGGTATTGGTATTTTCAATTTCGTTCTTTCGCTACCCATTTTTAAAAAAACTATCTTATTTATATTTCATGAATAGTTCTCTTAGAGATGAAAGTTTATTTTCTAAAAAATATTATATTAATTTTTTTTAAAAAAGAAATTTTATTTATATTTTATAATTATTATATTCTATTTTAGAATTCAAATATAATTCTTTATAATTTTTTTTTTTAGTTCCTGTACTAACAAAACAAAAAAGTAAGTGTAAAGTGAAAAATTAATTAGATTACAAGATCATCAGGAAGCTTCTCGAGTTTTTTAGAACCCTTTAACAAACAGTTCTCAAAAACTTCTGCTTTCATTATATATGAAACAATTTCTTATCATTCTTCATGTAGTTCTTTTAATTCGATGTTCATGCAGATGAAAATAATATTAAACCTAAAACTAATAGATTGATTCCAAATAGATATCCCAAAAATTTTAAAAAAATCCTATATAACTCAACATAATTTTTACCTTACAAAAGGGTTTATTTGTTCTATTAAAGTGAATAATTGCGAATATTGTAATAAATACTTTCCCCTTTGGGGCCCAACTCCAATAAAATCACCCTCATTATTTTACCGCTCCAGAAAGTCCTATGGGTTTAAATAAACCTAACTAATTACGTAATCCCAAAAATCAAACGTTGAGTTTTGATTTGTAATAATTTTTCCCAAATGAGAGAAAAGTGCTTTTTTAAAAAAATTCTTTTCTCTTTCCTGAATCTCATCAAAAAATAATTTGTTAAAGATCTTTGTTTTTTCAAAAAATATCGATTTTTTCAAATAATTAAAAACATTTTAAAATGTCCCGATAAAAAACTGTAGGTAATAACATCATGCCCGTGCATCTTAAACTGGGTTGTAAGCGGGTACTAATCGGGTTGGTGGGTTTCGAAAGAAACCCGGGCTGGGGAAGCCTTGGTAAAAAATTTCCGACGCAGTTGTTTTCCCCTCTTTAATCTTCCTAGGAAATTAGATTCCCAAATGAAGTCAGATGAATAATAAAAAACTCACGAAAATTATTACTCAAATTATAATAAATGGAATAAATCAATATATAATCATTTTAGATAAAAAGTAGCTATTATTCCTTTTTCCGAAACGTAATCCCCGATTTCAATGGACTAATAAATATCAAATAATCATAATCAAAATTGAAAAAGTATAATTAATATTATTTAAAGTTAATATCATAAATAAATAAAAAATAAAAGGGCTAGAAAATTAAATGAAATTTGGGTACATTATAGGATTCATTGTTCCTTTTTAGAGAAAACCACTCGGGCTCGAACCGAATGCTCTGTACTTCTAAACAGCGTTCTCCAATTTCCCATGCCTTCTGAAATAATTTAAAATTGTTGAATTCAAATTCAAAGGGAAAGGATATAGTTTAGTAAACATTAGATCAATGAATAAATACTCCCGTCAAATTCTTGTTTATTCTTCAGTAATCTTTGGTGGTATCGTCATGATTAATTTTTCATAATCAGCTTTGTGATTTACTAAATGCTAAAAAAATAAGCTCTCCGAAAAGGGTTTGCAATTCCAATATTTTTGTACTTTATTGCTAAGTGAGATATAAGACTGGGAATTTTTTTTTTCTATCTTCTTTTTTGAAAATTCATTTCTTCATTTATCCGATTTCATGTATTCAAAACAAAAGGTCAATGAAAAAAAAGCAAATACTTAAGTTTCTTTTGTATCACAACTTCATCACCCTAAATCAAAGAACTTTTCTGTAGTTTTGATATTGGTTGAGTATATATTCTTTTTTATTATTATTGTACAAATGTACAATTCTTAATTATAACACAGGTAGTTTTTTTAGTATTTTTTGGATCGATATAAAAAAGTTTGAATCTCTATCTTTCTTAATGAAAAATATTTTCTATTGTGAAAAGTAAAAACTAAAGTTAATTGATAAAAAGATATTATAAAAGCACAAAAACCAGTAGACAGAAAGAATTCTTATT
>JAFKAK010000626.1:0-15715 GCA_019914995.1 Acanthochlamys bracteata
TATTTTAATATAAGACTAAGGACTCTACTAGTACTACCCTACTCTTATACGCCTTAGGAATTAAAACCCTAAATAATATAGATAAACTAAGGTTCTAGATAAAGCTAGTAATGGAGTCAGTAGAAAACATTGTAACTAGCTATTCCTTTATAATTTAAATAGCTTATAAAAGGTAGAAAAAGCCAAATATATTAGTATACTAGTAAAAAACCTAACTTATAAAACTTTGGAGTAAGTAAAGTATTAACTAAATGGAAATTATATAAGATAAAAGTGATTAATAATATAATAAAATAAAAGGCTTTAATAAAAGGAGTAGATTTAATTACTATAAGTCTATTTATTAAAGGTAAATTTATTTGAAAAAAAAGTTTAGTGGACATAACATAAAAGAAGATATTTTGTTTAATAATATTATAGTACGTAAAGGGACTGGGTATAATATATTAACTTACTAGGACGTTAAATAGTTATTTTTAAATTAGAAATAATCTTTAGTAAACTTCTTTTAAATAGTATTTGTAGTAAATTATAGTAATTTTAGAGACTATACTAAGACTAAAAAATGCACTTTAGCTTAATTCTGAAATAATAGGTGCTTAGTAACTAAAAATAGTATAAAAATCTACTGGGGTTATAATGTATTAATATTTAATTATAGAAAATATACTCTCTACTACTTATAAATAGTATTATAAATAGTATACTACATTTTACATAAAGAAACGATACGTGTTTACACTGCTACAAAACTCTCACCCTTTACCCTAGTGTGGGGAGGCCGCACAGAGAGGCTACATGTCTAGAAAATTAACTAGAATAATAGATGGTTGTACTATGAGTTAGAGTAAACTTATAGTAAGTTATAAAGGACTATAGAAATGCTAAGAAAAACTAACCTAATCCTAATGTTACCAAAGGTCCCTAATAGAATATTTATACTTTGTCTTTATTAATTAAATAAGGTTAACTTATAGCTAGATAATTCCTAAGTCTTTATAGGTAGTTAATTAACAATTGTATAAATAGTGTTATAATATTTAAAAGCTTAAAAATAATACAAAAATTGTCTACATATTATCCTCCTCTTACTCTTCGCTATCCTAGAAAGCTATCGCTTCCTTTCATAGTAATAGCTTACTAAGACTATTACTTCTAGTAGTAGTTTCTAGGTCCTATTACTAGAAGGGGAAAAGTAGCGTACACCGCCCACCTTTCTTTACTAAAATAACTCAACTAAACCATTAGCTCTAGCTTAAAATTAAAGAGATCCTAATAGATCTAGGCGAATAAGACCACCTAATAACTATAAAACAAGGACTAGCAGGGACGGCCTAAAACTAGCTATAACTATAAAGGTAAGAAACTATAGTAATTGTCCACCCTTAACTCTAACTACTAAAACTACTAGAGCCTCTATAATCTAAAGGAGGCAGCTATAAGTAGCTAAACGCCTAAGTATAAGGTTATAAGGACTATATTAACTACTTACTAGCCCTTATAATAAACTAAGCCTATGTATAATTTTACTACCTAATACCTAGAGAACACGTAAAGGAACTACTAGAAGTAGAGAATTATAAAAATACTTATTTAAAAATATAATAGGAAGGTCACCCAGCGCCTCTATAGTAGATATAATAGACTCTAGAAATACTCTAGAAAAGAAGACTAAAGCTAGACACTAGATTAAGGAGGGTGTAGTAGGGTAAACACTTCTTAACTAAATTACTAAACTACCTAAAGGACTAGTTAGAGGAATATAATCCTAAAATGTCTTTAGATAATATAAATAAGCACTATATTAACAACTTTTACACTATATTAAATTAATAGTTTTAAAAGAAACTTAACTAATAATTTTTAGCACTAAAACGTTAATCTATATTAAAAGTATACCTAATATATATTAGTAAGCTATAAAACCCTATACTATGTAAACAACGCACAAACGCTAATAATAACTTTCTTAGAGAACTACTTAAGGATAGGTATAATTAAAAGTAATTTAGATTGCTATAAGATCGACCACCTATAAGTTAATTTTTATTATCTGCTCAATACCACACTTTTATTAATTGCAGCTACTATCGCTAATATTAATTCTGGTGTTTATCCTAGTTAGCGAGCAGCTGCACAAGCCTACAATATCGCCCAATCTATAATATCCACGCGCATTAATGGCCGCGCGCCGCAACGCGCTGCCCATTAGCACCAACAGCGATTATCACTAGAGTAAGAGACCTTTCTTATAGATTAGATCCTTAATTAGGATAGCAAAGGCTATCCTCCCTCGCACACGCGCGCCTAAGAAATAGCTATCTAAATCCTATAAATAAATGGCGATACACAACCGCTTGGCCGCTAATAGGTATAGAGTTTTATTAGCCAAAACCCACGCGTTAAATTAATTATTAGTAAAAAGCTTAAAGCTTAGCGAGCTAACGCTGCAACGCCTAAACAAATACGCGCTTTTATTAAGCTTTTTAAGGCTGTTTAGCAACAGCTTAATATACACGTTAAGGATATATAGAATATAGATAAAACTAGAATAGCCCTAAAGGTAGGTATAAACTCTAGGGTTATAGTATTAAGTTAAAAGAAAAAAGCTTATATTAGGTCTCTAGAGAATTATAAGTAGGTGTTAATAATTAAGTATATTTCTATAATAGGGCAGAAGCTCTACTACGCTATTATTTTTAAAGGTTAGAGCCTATAAATAATATAGTTCCTAGCTTAATTAGTACCTAATTAGCTATATATAATATTAGAAAATAGATAAATATTAAAAGTAATAGGTGTTAAGTGGTTACGTTATATATATATACTAGAAACAGCTCCTAATACTTAGTAATATTAACTCCTCCTACTTAATAGCTACGCTAGCTATATTAATATTAACTTTATATAGCTCTATAAGATTAATAAGATAGAGCTTTTATTTCTACCTCTACATTCTACACACCTCCTATAGCCTCTAGACCTATTTAGTTTCTTAGTTATTAAGTTAACGTATAGAAATTAAATACGTAATCTATTAAGCCTTAATAACGCCACACTAATTAAGAAGGAATAATTTATTAAATACTATTACCTAGCTAGAGAGGAAGGCCTTATAGAGAGGGTAATTAGGGCTAGCTAGTAAGTAGTAGGCCTTATTCTATATAACCCTAATTATATAATCTAATCCTTATAGATAATTAATTGCCTATTAACACTAAAGCTCCCTAATTAGGTAATAAGTCTTAATAATCTAATATATTGTACGCCTTAGAAAGCCTAGGACGTATATTACGCCTAGTAGGCCCTATAGTAATTAGAAAAGCTATTGCGATTAACCCGCGTGTTGCTATTAAAGGTAAGTAAGGCTATTATAATAGCTAATACTTGCGCAGCTACGCAGGAGGTAGAGATATTATAATTAAATAATTAACTATCTACTTTAAGCTTAATATGGAGGAGAAAGCGCGTATAAATTAATTAAAACTAGAGGTTTATAGACGTTTAAGCTATTAAGGCTATAATTAATTAGGCTACTACCTAGACAACTTATATATTACAATTAATAATATTAAATACTATAGTAAGCGTTAGTAGGATAGCTACAACACTAAGCTTCGCAGACATGTGTACAGAGTTTTAAATATAATATGGCGTTAATCGATTATCGCGACTTGGAACCTACTCTAAAATAGGCCTATTTACTATTAGTAATATTAAAGGGTTTAATATAGTACTAGATATGCTATAGCTAAAATAATAAAATCTAATACTAAACTTCTAGTAAAGACTATCCACTTTGCAAGAAGATAGGATAGATTTAGAAAGGTAGTAATAGAGTTAGTAAAATAGCTTATAAATACTACAAAAAATAGTAGTAATAAGTGCTATATAATATATACTACTAACGATAAAATATATAAAATAGTAACTATAACACTACTACTAGAGTACTATAGATAATAGATAGAAACCTTTTTTAAAAATAGTAGACATTCTTACACAACATAGTCCCTATTAAATAAAAATTAATATTAGAGAGGAAAGCAAGTCCCTTTTAGGCTATTTTATAATCTATTAGAGGCGGAGAGCGCTATACTACGCAAATATATCTAAAAGAACTTATAATAAAAATAGATAAGACTATTATAACTAAAAGCTAGTGCTCTAATCTTATTTCTAAAGAAAAAAATAATAGGACTTAAACTTTATATAAATCACTAAAGACTTAATGCTATTATAGTAAAAATAAATATTTACTTCTACTTATTAAAAAGTACTAGATTAGTTAGAAGAAGCATAAAGATCTATACTAAACTAAATCTAAAGATGCCTACTATTATATCTAGATCTTAGAGGGTAATAAGTAGAAGATAGTATTTTAAACGTGATATAGCTACTATAAATATATAATTATATCCTTTAGCTTAACTAATACACTAGTAATTTTTTAAAGCTATATTAATAAGGCACTAGTAAATCTACTTAATATCTACCATAGTATTGTACCTAGACAACATCCTTATATATTCAAGAAAAAAATAAAAAGGAAATATATTAAGCATGTTAAAACTATACTAGATTACCTTAACTATATAAAACTATATATAAAACTATCTAAGGTGCGCTTTTCACACCTATAAGGTAGAAAATACCTAAAGCTTTATAGTCGCCCCTAAATGAGTAGAAATAAAAGAAGATTACATTTAAAGTATAAAGAGAATAGCCTAAACTATGCTCTATTAGAGACGTATATTTGTTTCTTAGTTTTACTAACTATTATTAAAATTTATAAAGGGTTCTTATAGGTAGGGCTTTATAGTACACCCTTACTTTAAAACTAGAAGGATCTACTAAGGAGGGCTATAAATAGAGGAAAAGGGGTTAGTCCATTTAAAGTCTATAGAAGGGAAGCTAAAGGGCCTTATTCTATTTATTTAAAAATAGAGTTTTACTAGTAAGGACCACTATTAGTACACTTTAACCTAAAATTACTATTAAGGGGTGAAACTAACGCGTTAGGCTATAAAATGTTAGGTATTTTAAGCTAACTAAGCCCTAATAAGTATAAAAAGCCTTAATAGCACCTAGTTATATTCTACTTTTATAAGATAAACTAAGCTAAGCAGAATTATAACACCTATAATATAATAAAGAACTACTTACTATAGTAGAAGTATCTCAATATTAGTAATACTACTTAGAGGGATATAAGCTAAAAAGTAAAACTATTAATTAATTATACTAATCTTTAAGGGTTTATAACTACTAAGGTCTTAATAAAATAATAGGTAAGATAGGCTAAATAGCTTATAATATTTAACTTTAATATTAAATATTATCTAAAATAGATAAACCATTATAGATAGAGACTATTATAGAGACTAAACTATATATTAAAAGGTAAAAAGCCTAGATAGGATAGAAACGTCCTAAGATAGAGTTCTTAAAGCCCTTTAAAAGAAATTAAAGTTAAGGAACCCTACCTAAGGGCTAAGGAATCTAGATAAGTGGTTACTAAATACTATAGGCTAAGACTAGCCTAAACTAGTAGGCAACCTAAGTAGTAACATCTAAGGTTACGTTAAGTAAAAAATATAGTAAGAAGAAAATAGAATAGTAAAAAATCCTAAAGTATAAATACTAATTTTAGTAATAGAGGGAGATAATACTATAAATAAGATCTAAGCTCTACTTAAGGAGTGTATAGTAGGCCTAAACTCCTTTTGCTAGTAGTTAACTACTAAATATAGTCTCCTTTATATATAGGGAAGACTATATATTCTACTTTTTAGCAAGGATAAACATCCTTAAATAGTATTACATTAATCTACTTATAGAACACTTTAGATTTACTAGAACATAATCTAGTCTAATAGAAATTCTAGTAGGCTAAGATTAGAAATAATGAAAGACTATATTTAGACCTATTAAGCGTATTTTTTAGGATTAAGGCGCTACGCTACGTATAATATAATAAGTGAAATAGCCTTTTAGTATAAATAGGAATCTAGTAAAATATTATTTATATATAATTACTAACCTGCCTAAAAAGCTACTTAGATCAGTTTGGCTTATAATAGTTTATTTATAGTTATTAATAGGTTTACTAAGATAGCGCACTATATACTAGTTAATAAAACACTAAAAGTAGTAGAACTAGCTAATATTTTTTAAAGGGAAATTCTAAGGCTTTTTAGTCCACTAAAATTAATTATTATAAATAGGTAGTCTTTTTTATATTAGTATACTAGAGTATCTTTGCGTAATGCCTAGGTTTAAAATAACTTTTTAACTACCTTCCACCTATAAATAGATAGTTAAACTAAATAGTAGAACTAGATACTTAAAAAGTACCTATAGGTATTCTATAACTACAATAAAAGTAACTAGGTAGACTTACTATTAAAAGCTAAGTATTTTTATAATAATAGTATATATAGTTTTGTAACCTTTTTCTAGTTATAAATAACGCTTTTTGTTATAGAAATATTTAAAGAAATCTAGTTATAAGGATTGCACACCTATAGTAAAGCAAAAATAGACATTCTAGTCTAGACTAGGGTAAGAATAACCTATATGTAATAAGAGTATAAAGACTACTAGGTAAAGTAGTATAATAAGAAGTATAAAGCTATCTTATATAAAGTAGGGGATAAAGTGTACCTAAATATAAAAAATCTATAGTTAATAAAACCTAAAAAGAAACTTAACTATAAGCTATAGGGACCCTATACTATTCTATAAAGATTAGTAACTAGGTATATAAACTAAAGTTACTAAGTAATTTTTTTAAATCCACCCTATATTCTGTATCTCCTTCCAAAAAGAAAGAAAGGAGCGCCTAATAAACTTTTTAAATTAATAAACGCTACTAAAGGTATTATACTATAAATAGGGAAAGACATCTCACTAGTTAAAGGGTATTAAAAGTAGAACTAAGGGAAAAAGAAGAGATTAGCTATAAAAAGTAAAATATAAAGGATATAATAGTAATAAAAAAACTAGTAGTTACCTATAAAAAAGATCTTAAAAAGGGGTAATAAAGACCTTTTTATAAGAATTAAACTTAAAGAAGGCAACTAGGAAAAACTATAAGTTAGAAGGATAGGGCCGCCTTCCTTAAAAAAAAGAAATAACAATTAAAATAAATAAACCTAGATAATAAGCCTAAAAGAACTAGAGGAATAAAAAAAACCTAATTATAATTTATAGAAAACCTAAATAGTAAGAGGAAGAATAAGTTAGAGGAATTTAAAGTACTTTAAATTTGATAAAGGCTATCTAGGGGCCTATCTAGGCTTGTTAAGCCTAAATAGAGCTTCTTAACGCTATTAAACTACTACTTATAAAAAAGAGCTAAGAATTCTTGTATAGACATCTAAGAATTAACAATGTACTAAACACTATTACTAAAATTAATTTATTTAGCACTAGTTTTAATCCTACTTACAATATTAAATAGATAAGAGCTTTGAATAATAAAAAAATTTAATTGGCTCTTTTTTGAGATCTTATTACTAATAAAATTAGTAAGAAAATCTAATATTATAGAAATACTTACCTATTCTCTATCTAGAAACGTTAGCCCTAGATTACGTTAAACAATACATAATTAGGCCTTATATTAGGGTCTTAGGATTATTAATATACTAACGCTTAGGGTTAGATAGAGTAAATAGGCTAGACTAAAGAATCTCTAGAGACCTTATACTAAAGGCGATAAACCAATGTTAGCTTACAATCTAAGATATTAATTTATAGTAAATATAGACTAATAGACGTGCTATAGTAATATATAATATCCTATAAAGAACGCTAGTTAACTAACGCACTAGAAAACGCCCTTAACGCAACTATAAGCCAAATAGTAAGAGCCTAATAAAAGTTAAAAGGATATAATTATAAATTATATACTTTAATAAGAGTCTATATAGTATACTACTTTTAAAATATATATATAAAATATAGCTAGTAAACTACTAAAAGAGTATAGAGGTAACCCTACTAGTAAAACTAGGTTAATAGGTTTATTATTAAATATACTCTAAGCTATAAATATAATAGAGCTATTTATATAATTACTAGTAAGCTACCTATAAAAACCTAGTAATTATCTAGCTATAGTTTAAGCTTATCTAATTAATAAAGACAAAGTATAGTATTATAGATAAGGATATCTAGAACTTTAATAAGTTAGGCTTTTTAATAGGTAAGATTACATCTTAGCTTATAGTAATAGGGTTTAGAGAAACCTAAAAAGTAAAAAAAACTATAGCCTAGTAATTATAAGTAGATTACCTAGTATAAGCTATTCAAAGTAATAGGAAGTATATTCTACCTTTTATTATCTTTATAGGTAAGGTTTTTATCTCTATTTAGTTTAAGCTAGATATACTATATAACTAGGTTATCTAAGTTAGCCTAAATAGCTAGATAAGTAATAATCTAGCTTTATCTAGCTTAAGCACTTTAATATATATATAAAGCCTATAGAAGTGTATAAATTACTTATTATTAATAGCTATAAGAGCTATTATTTATTTAAATTTTAGGACTACTATAAAAAGAATAAGATTATTACTTTTTATATGTTACTATCTTACTTATTTACTTACTATAGCCTTTTAATATTATTTACTTTTTATTATTAAAGGCTATTATAGTAATAGTATATTAGCTTTTAGTATATAACTATATCTACTATATTAGTAAAAAACCTTTCTCCCTACCTTTAAAGCTACCTATAACTTAATATTTACTAAAAAGAATACTTTATATAGGGTTTAAAGGCGCTAAATTAGTTTTATTTAACCTAGAGGTAGTGTTATAAAAGCTTAATATAAGGTTATACATACTAATTCTACTATAATAAAATAATACTATATAGGGAGCAAAAGACACTATATAATACCTATAAAATAGAGGCGTAAAGTATACTTATTTAATAAAGGAAATATAAAGGTGCTTAGGTTCCTTTATAAGTTCTTTTAATAAGTAGGTATAGTAGCTAAGTAAAGGTGTATAGTAAATAGCGTATAATATAGTATTATTATAGGAGGAATAGGTATATATATAAAGTATAATTAAAGAGTTTATAAAGTATAAAAGCTATAAAAGGTAGTATATATAGGTAGAGGAGACCTTAATAGTTAGTAAGGTATTAGACTTAATTACTAAGTAGGTGGGTAGCTATTATAAAGAGGGCGAGACGCCTATAAAGAGGGTGTGTATAGGTAGGCGCTATAGCACTTATAGTAAGATTAGATATAACTCCTACACCTATAAGGTAGAAATAAAGGACATAGAAGATAGTAATAAGTCTTAAGAATAGATTTATGCACTATATAGTAGATTACTAGGTATTATAGTAACATATAGTTACTACGCAGTTGCGTTAGTAGTGTTAGGGTAGCGACTTAGTATTGTTACTGTGCCAAGACAAAAGTTTGTTCCCGCAACACGCTAAGGCGCGTCTTATCACTTTAACACGACAACTTTAATGCGACATAACTCCACTAAAAATGCGTTAATTTGGCTTAGAAATATCTTAAAATCGTCGCCGTAAGGGCGAGCTTACAGCGCAACAGCGAGATTCTATTATTTTAAAGGCGGAGGCTGGCGCAACAGCCCTAGAACTCTTAGAGGAATTCTACTACATAAAGCGCTGCATAAACAAAATAATTAAGTAATAGAATAAGATAGGTAGCAACGCGTTAAGGCCTTACTTAGGACGTCCCCCTAAGCTTTTAATAAGGTAGAAGAAGATAATATATTGCATAGCTTAAAAATTTCTAAAGATTTAGCACTAGAAGCTCCTACGTAAGGCATATACTACCTACGTCTTATTAAGAACTATATACTAAGTGCTGCGCGATAAAGGCCTTAAAAACTTTAGGGCGCCTTATAAGCCTTATATAGTGGCTATAGTAGCTATAGAAAGGCGTTAATTTAAGTGCAATTACTATAATTTTAACTAGAGATAGTAGCTATTTAGATTCTCTAATAAGTGCTCTATTGCGCGCTCTACTAATAGTAATAACACCTAGGTATTTTGCCTCCCATATAAAAAATAGAGATATAAGATAATTAAGGAGACTACTATAGGTTGTGCGCACGCGCAAATAGTATAGGCTATAATTTAGATTAATCTACGTGGACGTATACGTTAGAGTCTATTAACTATTATAGAACGCGACTCTATAGCTCGCCATAATAGCTATACGTCCTAGAGTTATATTAAAGCTTTAAAGTAGGGCCTTATAAATAACTATAGTAACTAAGATCTATTTATGCATAATAACGCGCTAATCTATAAGTTATAAGAGATATATTAATTTCTGCGCGCGCATTATATAAACGTTGTTAACTTTCCTTACTATTCTCCTAACCTTAACCCTATTAAACACATGTGGTATCACCTTAAATGGCAACTCTATAAGGATTACCCTTATATTAATTAATTAGGCAACTCTAAAGAGGAGTGGGATAAGTTTTATAAGGCACTAAAGTCGTTGTAGAGACGCATCCTAGATAGCTACATCTATAAGCTTATACACTCTATAAATAATTGTCTTTGGGCCTACCGCCGCGCAAGAGGTTACTAGACAAAATACTAAGCTTTTTCCGCGTTAATTAATCTACTTTTTAATTCACTACGACGTGATTTAATTATACTATGCTGGAGCAAAGATGTGTCTAGTTTATGTAAAGCTTTCTTCTAGTTTTTAAGTATAACACTTAAAAAAAGCACATTATAAAAGGCCAGTAAAAAGCCTTCTTAATTAATATAAAGATATATTTTTATACTAATTTCTAGATATTTATTAGTAATTTAACTTTAGTAAGTAAAAACAACTATATTAAGTAGCTAGAGGACATAGAATAAGTATATAGTATATTTAGCGTTAGAAACTTTATTCTAAGTAATAATTCGTAAAATCCTCGGACTAGTGGCTATTATAAGTTATTTAAATTAGTGACCTTTATAACCCTACCCAATATCAGCGTTATATATGCGTTAAAATGCTTTAATTATATAATTCTAAGCTTATTATTACTCTAGCTAATTTTAGAGACTAAGAGCTTCTAATTATAAAGTATATTAGTCTCTTATACTATACTAAGATGTGGACTTGCCCTTTATAGATAATAAAGGGTGGGGGTGGTATACCTAGTAGCGTAAACACTATAGATTACTATAATTTACTGCTTATTACCTAGCTAAATAGGGGTAGATTAAGAATGTCTTTCTAAACCTATTATAATCTTTATTGCTAATAACGCCTATTTAGAAACTAGTTTTATTAAATTTATAGATATCTTTATCCTTTATACTATACTTGGCCATTTATCTCTCTATAAGCCAAACCACGTATTTAATTACCTCTCGCTAATGTTACTACTATTTTTTTTTATAAATAAGATTTAAGAATCCTATACCTTGGACTTTTTTCATAATTATAGACTAGTTACTTTAGGGAACAAGGCTAGGTTTATAACTAAATAATAAACTCTTTTGGGTTTTCTAAACTAAGAATAATTTCCTCCTCCACTAGGGATAGTTTTATTTCTTAGCTAATTTAAATTTAATTCTATATCTAATTTTAAAAAGTCTATAACTAACTATTTTAATAGCCTATCTAATTAGTACTAAGATTTTTTTATTTTCTTACATCTAAGTCTTATTAGAAGGGTATAGAATCACTATTTATAGTATATTAAACTATACTATATACTAATGAGTATATCTAAGATAAACTTAAACTACTAGGTTTTCTCTATTTCCTCCAAATCCCTAATTTTAATGCAGCACGTATCTATTAACCTTAGAAATTCTCCTAAAACTAGGCCAAATATAAAAAGTTATAATTATAATTAACCACCTATCTAAATAAGTCCTATAAATATAATCTATAATAAGACTATTAGTGACTAAAGGCATAGCTAATGTATTTATTTAGTAGGTATACTAATTTAGATATATGCTGGAAATAATTATATTCAATAACTTAATTTTTAATTTAAAAACTGCCTTTTAAAAAAAGTTCTATTGAATTCTAGGTATAACATATTCTATTAGGACCCGGGTAAACATTAGGACCCGGATTAGTTTTAAAATTGAGGACTTTATATACTCCTGCGGCCTACTAAACACTTCGCAAATGCCGACTTTTAATATTAAGATAATGTTTTAGATCTACTTTAGTATAGGCATTTTGGATATGGCGTTGTTGAGACATCACGCGTTATTGTTACGACGTTAACGCGACGGTGGGGGCGCGCGTTGCTCGCTTGGGTGCGTCACTCGCTTGTAAACCACGTTACTATATATGTGTTTATAATGCTACTAATACTATTATAATAACTTTTTAAGTTTACTCTAACTAAAAAGTAAAACTATCTATCTTTCTAGCTATTTTATTAGAATAGAGCCTCTTTATACCGCCTCCTACGCTAGGTAATTTTAGAGAGTCTTTCTTAGTAGTATAATTTATACACGTATAGTTTTTTATAAAATATAGTATACCACCTAAGTTACTTTATATAAGTAGTAAAGAATATCCATTATAATTAAATATAAGTGCCCTTATAACTTTAATAGGTCTTTATACTATTTTTAGTTACTAAGCGCCTATTATTTTTAAAATAAGCTAGAGTACTCTTTTAAGCCTTACTATGTTCTTTAATATATATTTTATAATTTACTATAAACACTATCTAAAAAACAGCCTATTTATAAAAAGGCGTTAGACTATACTTTAGTCTTACACATAATCCTAAAAAATATAATAATAAAAATTATTATAAAGTATAAAATTATATAAAATTATAACACTACTAAGAATAATTTCTAACTTAAAAATAAATTTTTAAACCTCTTAGTAGGTTTATATATTATATTTAGTTATTTTATAACTACTATAATAGTATTAAGTAAAGGTTCCTCCTTTGTATTATTACTACCCTAAGCTCTTTAGATAAATTTTCTTTAATAAATAGACTTTTAGTAACTAAATCTACTTTTTTTTTAAAGTCTAAAATTTTATTATACTTTAAATACTTTCTTTTATATAATTTCTATTTAGTTTTATGCCTCTATTAACTCTAAAAGTTTAATAAGTTAAATTTTTATTAATATACTTTAGTATACTAGGCTCTCTATACCTTTAATAAGCTAAGTAAGTTTTTAGAAGAATAGCTATTATATAATATTTTTTTATAAACTCTATTACTGGCTTTTATCTAAAACCTAAGTTTAGCTATATTATTTAGAGGTTTTTAGTTACTAAAGGCATATTAGAGTAAAATAGTAATAGTACTAGGGTCTTTAGTTTTATATTAAGGTAGTCTATTACTACTAAGGTATTATTAGGAATAAGCTTAGTAGCCTAAAGGCTATTTATATTTTTAGTATAAATGCCTTACCAAAAATAAGTTATAAAAGGCTAGTAGAGAAGTCTTTTTATAAATATAAAAGATAATATGTTTTATTACTAAGTTATTAATACTATTAAGTTATTACTTTAACACTACTGCCCTATATAATAAAACTTATATAATTTTATAATTATATAATATATAGAGACCTTATACTAAAGTTAACCTATAACTACAATCTAAAATATTAATTTATAATAAATATAAACTAATAAACGCTATAGTAATATATAATATTCTATAAAAATAATAGTTAACTAATATATTAGAAATAATCCTAAATATAACTATAAGCTATAATAGCGTAGGTAAGATAAAGAATCTAGATATAGTATAAATCTACTAAGGGGCATATAGAAGTATATAGAAAACTTAAAACTTAGAATTTAATTAATACTTATAGGCCTTATATAAAGGATATTAAAAATTATAAAACTATTTAGAAGTTAAGTTAGACTTATATATATATAATCTAGTTATAAATAGTATAGGCACAAAAAAAGTAGGTTTTTAGGGTTAGTGTTAACTTAGGTCTATACTAAATGGGAGAGATATATAACTAAAATAAAATAATATATAAATATTTATTATATAAAGCTAAATAGTAAAGAGCCTAATAAAGTTAGAAAGGATATAATTATAAAAACTATATAATTTTAATAAAAAGTCTATATATTATACTACTTTTAAAGGTATATATAAAGATATAGCTATTAAACTACTAAAAAAGCGTAGGGTAAACCTACTAGTAAAAACTAAGTTAATAGATTTATTATATATACTCTTAAGCTATAAATATAATAGTACTATTTTATATAGTTACTAGTAAGCTATATAAAAACCTAGTAATTTTCTAGCTATAGTTTAAGTTTATTTTAATTAATAAAGATAAAGTATAGTACTATAGATGGGATACCTAAAACTTTATTAAGTTAAGCTTTAAAGGTAGATTACATTTTTAGCTTATATTAATAGGCTTAGAGAAACCTAAAAAAAGTAAAAACTATATTATAAAAGTTACCTAATATAAGCTACTAAAAGTAATAAAAAAGTATATTTTACTCTTTATTATTTTTATAGTTAAAGTTTTTATTATAAGCATAAAAGAGCTATAAAAAAGTAGTATATAAATAGAAGAAATATTAATAATAAATAAAGTATTAGACTTAATTACTAAGTAGGTAGGTAGCTATTATAAAAGGGTATATATAAGTAGGTACTATAGTATTTATAATAAAATTAAATAAAACTTTTTATATTTATAAGGTAGAAATAAATACACTAGTAAAAGTCTTTATAATTAGGTCTAATATAAATAGAATACTAAAAGCTTTATACTTTTATATTACTATAAATTAAATAAAGATATAGGTAAGTTTTATAAAATATTAATATATATTTTAAAAATAATAAATAAAATTTTAGCTATATATTTTATTAAATTTATAGTAATATAAAATGTAAAAAACTTAGTATTCTATTGTAATCAATAGACCCAATTATAGAATTTTACTCAGTCTAGAAATAAAGGATATAAAAAATAGTAAAAAATTTTAAAATAGATTTATATACTATATAGTAGTTAATATATATTATAGTAATATATAGTGACTATACTATTATATTAGTAGTGTTAGAATAGTAACTTAGTAGTATTAGTAACTTAGTAATAAAAATATATTAATTAATCTTCTTTTTATTAATATTATATTATATACTATCTACTAAAGACCTTTTTAAACTACTTAATTAATTTACTAAAATAGCTTACTAAAGACTTTAAATATTTTTTACTTTTATTTTAATAAGTATTATTTAAGCCTCTAGTTTTTAGTATTATATAGTATTTTTACCTACTAAAAACTTTTATTATACTTATATAAGTAGGTGTATATAATTATATAACAAAATTAAATAACACTATTTTTTTATTTAGTAAAACTAGACTAGCACTTTTAAAGCCTATATAGAAATTAAATTAGGTAAATATTTTACTATATATATACTTAAAGGCTAAAGAAATATATCTTTATTAATATAGTGGGTATAATTATATACTAAAACTAAGTTTTATTACTATATATATGCTTTAATAGTAAAAAGTTAGGAGTATTTTATAGCTATAGTAAGTGTAATAAATAAAAGGTATATATAAACTAATAATATGCCTCTCTTTATAGCATTTTAAAAACATAAAGTAGTAGCTTTTATAGCTATTAATAATAAGTATATAGTACCCCCTCTACGCTAGCTCTATAAATATATTTTAAAAAGT
>JAFKAK010000627.1:0-16938 GCA_019914995.1 Acanthochlamys bracteata
GTTCAGCAATCCTGTCGCGTTTCGAGACTTTGATAACCTATTTATGCACCACATCGTCTCGAAAACTCGCAGAACCAGAAAAGCGTATCGATGTGGTCGTTGGTCTCGCACAGGGGGGTTTATCCTCGCCCCGATCATTGCGCGAGGCTTGGGGCCGCTTTTGTCCCCGTTCGGAAGAAGGGCAAGCTGCCAGTCGGCAATGCAACTCTGCAGGTGTATGAAAGGGTATGGCAAGGTGTGTTTATGCTGTTGTCGTTTGGACGAAAACGGTCTGACATGCGCCACAGGATGTTTTTGATGATGCAGGCCGATGCGATCAAGGCAGGCCAGACTGTTTGGTCATTGACGACCTCATTGCAACAGGTAGTGGTATTTTGCGTTCGCTTCTGAACGTGCTCACAACGTCGTAGGCGGCTCGGCAAGCAGCTGGTGAACTGGTCAAGCAACAGGAGGAATCACGCTCGAATATCTCTTCATCATCGGGTTGAAATTTCTCAATGGCCCAAACAAGCTAGACGCTCCGGCGTACTCAATGATCGAACTAGACGACTGAGAGGGAGAATGTGCCGAACGCGCGAGTCAATAAATTTAGATGTCATACGGCGGTATTTTCAACCGCGTGGCCGTTACAACGAGAATCGTTGTATCCTTTTCGACGGCACGTCGACCTCGTCATCTTCATCCACGTCAGGCGGGCTTTCCACTCGTACCGTGACCTCCAGCGTGTCGTCGCCTTCTATTGCGTCCAGCATCCTCCGTACCGCCTCGCCGTCCTGTTGCTCCAGCACCATGGTGCAACGTCGTCCAGTGTACCATCCAAGACGACCGTATCGTCCGCATCCGCAGATGGGTTCAGCGGCTTGTCCTCGTAGTTGATGACCACAACTCCTGCTGCACCTGCGTGAGACTTGCCTCGTCTAGCTTTTGCACAAAACGAGCACTCCCCGCGGTCGACAAGGATAACACTCAGTGGGGATGGTACCTCTGCATATGAGGTGCAGCCCATTGGGTTCTTCGCGTCGCGTACCGAAAAGCTTCGCTACCAGCACCGAAATTGAGTTGTTCCCTCCCTTGGGCTGCAGGATCGCCGCCGAAGGTAGAAGTGTAGGCAAGCACCGAGGAATTCATCAGCAGCGGTACGAGGTTCGTCCATGGTGTAAACGGCTCGTCTGTGGTGCTGTCCACATCGAAAGAGGTCGCGTCGAGTGCCCTTTGTTTGGTTGGGTTGGCGGCCTCTGTTTCGCAAGCCGTTTATCGCGAACATAAACCTTCTGTCCTGATCGGATGACGTGAGGGCCTACCAGAAATATGAGCGGACAGACAGAGATGGTGCATAATTTGCGTACGTTTAGTGATATGAGGCCCTGCCGTCAGTCGTGTCCTGAGAATGGCCCGCGAATGCCGGTAAGATTGTACGCCTACGACAAAGCCGTCCTTGTAGGGCGCCAGCTTTCGACAGTGATGGTTCTGGGTCTTCGACCGCGGCGTCGCCATCGAGCGTGAAGATAAAAGTCGAACGTCTGTGCCGGGTCAGCCAAGTCGTTTTTATCCAGTCGCACACCATACCTGTTGTTGCAACTTCAGGGCATCGCACCATCCTTCCGGTGCCCAGAACGCTGCGTCATCAATGGTGAATCGGATGTTGTCGGTATTCCAGCGAGGTGGCGGCCAAACTCGTACTCCGGAGAGCCACGTATGTCTGCGAGCATCTGCTGCCCGTGGACTTCCTCCAGATTCACAGTTTGAGATTGGTAGGCTGAACATTGGGGTATCGTTCGTACAGTTTCCTCCTGGCGGCCGACATGGGTCGAATGTTTGTAGAGTTAAGGTAGAGGATGTGCCCCTTCCGTGGTCAGCACATAATTAGAATCGTCGCGATTGAGCGGATTCTCGTCGTCGAAAAGGAGATAAAGATACTGCGTCACGGTCAGCGCGCTAGCAGCGAGCGTTGCAGAGGCAAGACTAGCTTTCAAAGTCTCAGATAGAACAAATGATTCCATCCGGTCCTTCACCTCCGCTTGTTGCTGACAAGATCTTCGATGCCGGTGAGCCCACATTCGACCTTTGAACGAACGGTAATGTCCTCCAAAAATTTCTCCCCCTGCACGTACGTTCAGGCCACTATAACGAGGGGACGAGATTGAAACGCACCACATCCAGATCAAACGGATCCTTGGTAGCCTAGAGAAACCATGAGCCTAGTTGGAGTGCACTGCGCTGGCGCAAATACTCACTCGGTAAGATACCAGGTGCTCTCAATAAACTCGGGTCGCAGCGGGTAGCTGGCGCTCGGTTGCGACGCCGTGGTTGATATCATAAACTTCTGGAAGCCCTGCGAAACGTTTCCAGAGGTTCCAGTCTGCCATCGGGTCAGCGTCTAGCCTCAAAACATCAAACAGACCTACATATCAGGGTGCGATTTGATTGCATTCTCGACGTCGCCAGCGAGTACCTATTACATCGTCAGTGGTGACTTGCAGATTGCATTCAAGGCGATCGGCTTGCTCACCTGCAGACCCGGCCAGAACGCGGATAACGAGTCAGGTCAATACTGAGAGATCTCCGGTGGTCATGCTTACTCGCCTGCGACCTATGAGCTGGTGCGGATTGCGCAGCAATCAATCGTACCGGTACTGTGAGCGTCGCGAGAAATCGTTTACAGCCACAACAACCGCACCCAGTAGCCCTCCGGACCGCGAACATGGCGCATCGATTGCGGCATATGCCTCCTAAAATCATAATTCAGCCACGGGTAGACCGAGTTAGAAGAGAGAGTCGCGCACATTCCAAACATCAAGGAACTGAGAATCGCCGCTCAAGATATGCCACTTCAACGCGTATTCGAAAGCTGTCGATGCCTGCGCCGATAGTCGTAATTGTTGGCGAAGTCCAGGCCTGTGCATCCTCAATGACTCTCAAACTGTGCATTCATGCTTTATACCCCAGTCCACACGTTAACGGTGTTGCCGACAAAGTCCAATGTCGCTTCTAAATTCAACACCTCAGCACCAACATAGGGCCCGGGGCGGACGTACGCAGGTTCAAATTGCAAAGAAGGCGCGAAATGCAGCCTTCTCAAAGCGTGGGTCTCCCGACAGGCGCGACAGCGTCAAGCAAACTCGAGGATGAGGATCCGGCGCCGGCGGTACAGGTCTCGTGCGTCTCTCCTTTAGGCACGCCTTTCCTGAGGTTGACCTACCCAAATAACTGTGAGGCGCATTCCATAATCAACATGTTCAGGCTCACTCGTGCGTATGGCATGCCAGTGCCAGTCTGGAAAGCTGGCAACAACCGTTCTGAGATCAACGCGAGCCTCAACAACTCGTCCTTGTACCAAGGGAAGCGCAAACCCGTGTGTAGGATCCGATGCAAATATATGGCCTGAGACGAGGCTCCGAGGACGCGAATCGTGGTCTCGAACGCCCGGGGTCGCGTGTCGACATCGAAAGAGACGTGCTTGATCACGTTGCGGACGGCGGTGTCAAAGCCCTTGTGGTCTTGGGGACGACAAGGGTGTCAAGCACGTCAATGAGTGTTACACTAACGCGTGTCAGCTGGAGTTCTGCAAGGTTTAGCTCAACAGACTGACGAGAAGTTGCCGTTGACGTCGTTGACGGCGATGTTGTTTCTGCGCCACGTCCTCAGAGCACATTCATGCTGAGTTCAATATCACGCACTGGTTTGTCCCAGTCCGGTCCTCCCTTTACGAGAGTGGCCGCAACTATGACTGTCGTTGGTGGAGAGTGGTAAGAGTGGTGGCACGAACCTCATCCATCAGGAATGCGTCCTGAGTCTGTGAGCCTTTATCCAGCGAGGCCACGTCAAAGCGCACCATTTATTCATGTACGAATCAAAACTTTGATACCAAAGTGCTCGTGTCTTTCTCACTGTAACTGCTTGGTCAGCGCAAGTTGCTAGCGCGAGCACGCTAACGAACCCGCATTCGCTCTTTTAACGCATCCCAGGGCCGGGGACGTTGTGGCGCAGCAATTACGACCGAATTAGAGACAAAAGAAGCCCTGAAAGCAGCACGCCAAGTATTCGACATTGGGCTAGCCAGACCATCCGGGGAACGAGCAAAAGAGATCGACGTGTCAGGACCAGCTGACTGGCAGCCGGCAGACCAGAGGGGCTCGCGCGGAGTTGACGCGCCACTCCTTCTTGTTGAACTTGACCCGTCGCGGCGCTATGCCACCCACATTGGTACGATACTCGCGCTCAGCCTGGAAGGGTCTGTCATTTCAATCTATTAGCTGCTGCGAGCATTTGGTTAATTACTTCGGACAGGTCCGTTTTCGTCGCGTTCCCTAACGCCCGAGGCTGCAGAAATCAATCTTCCCATCTTCACTCGCGCGCGTTCGTGTACAATACTGCCTTTCATTCATTGGGTGCGCTCTTTATACGCATCGCTGCGGGGCGCGTCCCTAACCCATCCATCACAACCACGGCTCTACTCAGCATCCGCTTCCATGTGCACAACGGCAAATCCTTCGTACCAGTCATGATCACGCCAGAGATGGTCCCGGCCCACAATTGGGCGAGTTCTCCCCCAACCCGACGACGCGGCAGATGTTGGCACCAGTGGACGCAAGAGGCATGACAAAGAAGAAATAATCCTGCACTCAACCATCTATACAACTTATGTATGAGGGTTCGTTATGACAGTGCATGTCTATTTTCAGTCTTCGCTGTGGTCTTCGTCGTCTGCGTAGCAGATCACGCATAGTCCACAACCGCTCCGCCGCCTCTTTCAACATGTCCAAATCGACCTCATCCCCATGCCACGGGCCACAGGCGACACGGGTCCGCACGCACTTGTCGACAAACTTTGCTGCTTCTCTGGTTGTACGGCCGGCGCGGAGGACGCTGTCAGTGCTGTGACTGTAGCAGCTTCCAGCACTGTCGGATTGTTCGCCGCCGCCATGACGACAGGAACGTCGAGTGCAACGGATACGCGAATGTATACTGCCTGAGAATACTACGTTGGTTCTTGCTACCTCCGTAGCTTCTCTTCTTACTTCTGCAGTAACGGCCTGCTCAGCCCGGTTGTGAATTTGTCGAGCCATGCGTCGGCTGGTTCACGGACTCGTTCTGAAGGCCACGGAGCGTTATATGCGCTGCATGTGGTCTTGTTTTGAAACCTGGGTGGCGCTGAAGCTGAAGTCGTACAATGGGCGCTCTACCAACTGGTCTGCGGCGGTGAAGGCTAGCGATCCAGCTAGGCTTGCGATACGAGCAGTCGTTCGCCAGTTGACGACCTGCACGGGTGGAAATCAGATGAAATGATCCGCGTAACCGGGTTGACAAAGTGGCGCTTTCGAGTTGTGCGCCGAGCAACGCCGTTTTCTCATACAGTGAATTTGGCTGCACTTCCAATGCTCAGTTATGCTAAGACGATATCCATCGCCTCACCTCTCGAGATGATCCTAAGGGCTTGACGGAGGCGGTATCTAACGTTTGAGGCGATTGCAATGGGATGACCAATGGTCGGTGCGTCGTCCGCACCGTCGAGCATCGACATGACCAAGAGCGTCATTGTGAACGCGCCTACAGCCGCCGGCTACGCTTTAACTCAGCAGGTGAACAGTTCAGAGCCAACTCGCCTCCTCTATCAAGTCCAGTGCGGCACCGCGGCTCGTTGACGAGGAAAGGTGGAATCCACTTGAATACCGCAGCTTTTTGACCCAGATCGTCAGACATGTCGCTCAACATGCTTTAACTCAAAGGCTCCAAAGTTGCAGAATCAAACTCTTCTGTACTCTTGCAGCAAGTCGCATTCCTCCGCCAGCCAACGGACCCGTTCCATAGCATCCTCCTGCAAGGGCCGATACCGATCTCGCGAGGGCGCTGGTCGTCACCAACCAACGGCAGGGGTCCCTAGGTCAGGATCAGACACATCCCCAAGATGGAGTGGACGAAAGTTGGGAATAGTGAAGAAGTGTGTGTTGGTTGGAAAGTCTGCAGGAACTTGAGACCAGACGGACGGCGGCTCATCCTGTGGCTGCGAACGGTGGTGACGCTCGACTTGGCCATTCCTACGCAGTCAGATGAATGAAAGCCAATATCTGGAAGAGATGGACGGACCAATGGGCAGGTTTGTCCCATCTTCGTTGTCGTCACCCAGATCTGCGACCGGGATGCCGCGAAAAGTTATCTGCGAACGTCACTGAGCACCATTGCTCGTTGAGCACCCAAAGACAAACCACGAAAGTCAAATAAAAAAATCGCCCTGGGGGTCGGCTAGACCATTAAATACTCAGATCTTGTTCTCGCGAAGAGGTCGCGGCGCACATTCTGAGTGCCGACGTTGCGCAAGCTGGTTTCAAGGTCGATGGGACTCTCGTCAGAGTCATCAAGCGGATAGTAGCTGAACTGCGTCGCAAAAATGCGCGCCAACTAGATTAGATATCGGTCCCGCCTACAGAGATGATGGTTTCGCGCATGTTGAGAAGTCGTTGCGTAAGAGAGAGGCGCAAGCGGCAAACGCGATTACGAGAGAATGCCGTGCTCATTGTCTGCCTCTTGACCTCATATTAGCATGTCCGCCGATGATCGCGCCAAATTAATTGAGCACGTTCAAACAACTAACCAGTCATCTGCAGACCTTGAGTACGCGGTTTGCACAGCTGAAGCAGGAGCTGCATGACCTCAACGCTGCCATGGTGCGCAGGCCTATCCCTCGGTGAACGGCGGTTCATGCTCACTTGCACCGCATCAGACAAAAATGGAAGCTGTCAGCGACGCTCATCTCTAAAGATCCTGAAGACAGGTGCTCATCGTGCTGGCGGAAGGTGCGACGCGGTTCCCGAACCCGATCCCAGCAGCCGAGTTCGACAACCGGTGCGCGGCATTGCTTCGCCCGCCTAGCTGGCAGACCTGAATGGCCGCAGAACTCGCCGTTTTACGAAGACGCGCGTAGGCGACAACAATATCTCTTGTATACGGACAGCAATCGATGTGCGCTGAATGTGGCGTACGGCTTCAAGACACAGCGCTGACGCGTGTTTCCCTTTCAACAGTCGGTCCGGGTGCCGAAGAGAAGGGCGCGAGGCAGTGCGATGCTGTACAGAACGCAAACATGCGGATTTGGGCAGCACGCAAACAGTTAGAGTTCGTTCATGCCACCAGCTGACATACGAATGCTGTTTCCTCACGAACGGCCACAGAGGGGTCAACCCTCTCACTGCGTTCAATCCAACGATCCTGCAATGAACTAACCTTCTGAGAAACAACCTCGATGATCTCGACTGGGAAGCTATTGCACAAAGATGTACGTTGTCGTCGCCTGGTTGCTTCGCGTCCACTGATTTCTGAAGTAGTATGCTCGAGAGCCATTTTGGCCAGCTCGACCGCGCACTGCAATCGGTGCAAGGTTGCATGGCGCGACGGACTTCGACCTACCATTAATCGAAGCATGGGCAGAAAGGGACGAAAAGCTGACGCAGCTTGTTCCAAGCCAAGGAGCGTGGCGAGGACCCACCAGACTGAGGCTGTCGCGACAAACCTCGGAACCGGACGCGTAGCCCTGGACTGTCTACGACGCGTCTTACTTCGGCTTTGACAAGCTCAAGTGGACGGAAAGAGTTGGATAAAAAAACTTGCAAGCGGCGTCGAGAGGTTCGGGACTCAAAGCTGGTCGCAAGGTATCGTTGATTTCGTTCTGGATGATTTGACCACTCGCTGTTGGAATATGCGTGCGTTGACAATTTCTGTAGTTGCCTCTTTATGGGAGGCGTTACCGGTCCTCAATGCGAAAGCACGGTGGCGCAATAGGACAGCCCAGGTTCAAGGGCGTTGGAGCAGGCAAGAGGAAGAGGTGCTGTTCAAGGCTGCTGGGCTGTTCCTCGAACGCTATCTCTCCTGGACCGAAGTCGCGCAGCAGATTCCTGGACGTACCAACACGCAATGTCGCGACCATATATGCAGGCAAAAGGAAGGGTTGCGAAGCGGAAGCCCAAAAGCGAAGAAAGGGCTCCTTCGGACGACAGTCAGAGTGCGAAGGGAGGATTCCGATTGATAGTTGGTGCGTCGCGCTGAGTGCAGTTGCTCTGTACACTAGATAGACGAATGAAACGCTTGAAGCGTGCCGTTAATTGAGATAGCGATTCCAATGGGTAGTGTACAGTGGCGTGGGCGAGGCGGGTGACCTGGTCATGAAACCTTCCACTTCTTCTGACCGGGTACGCATGCGCCTCCCAGTTTGTCACGCCTCCCAGCAGAGTGTGATCGTAGCCTTTGGTTCCCTTGTCCTCGGTTGTCTCCATAAGATGTTTGGTGAGTCTTGAACCAAGGCAGCGGTCGCCAGTTTGCGGTCCAGGACGTTGTTCGAAGCTGCAGCTCTTTGTTTCGCTGCTGGAGGCTGCAAACCCGAAAATCAATTGATGTGCTCACAGAGCGCTTTTGAGAGAGTGACTTACTGCCGTGCGGAGGTAGGTGTGTTTGGGAGAACAACTTTGGTAGGTGGGTGGGGTTGAAGCGGAGGTCACTGGGACATGAGGGGCGTTGCATCTTCGTCGTCCGAACCGAGCCTGTTGGTGACGGCGATCGAGATTTCCGGGTGACAAGGGTAGGTGCGACTCTTGCCTGCAAGGGAGGATGTCAGCGTCACACAGGAATGAGGTGCAATGGACACACCGCGTTTCCGTTTCCGCTTGTTTGCCTCAGACCAGAAATGTTCATGCCAGCGATGTCTTCTGTTGACGGACAAAGATGTCATATGGGCTGGGACGCGAGCGCGAGGCGAGGTTGGCGCGTTGTTGAGCGGTCTCGGAGATGAGTTGAATAACTACGCGCGTGATATTTATTAGTATTAACACAAAATCAGATTGCGCCACAAACTCACATGCTTCTGTCTGCTCGCATACAAGATCTAGTGCGGCACCAGATGCCGAGTCGAAGCCATCCGCTTTGAGTTGGGTGATAACTAGCCGTTGAATTGCGTCGCGCGCAGTCGCGCCGTGACTGCACGCTTTGTCTTGCGGCCGAAGGATTGGTGGAGGAGGGCGCACCACACACGCGGCGGGCGCTGGGCGGGCGGCATGTGAGGTGGTGGCGCGCCATAGAAACATGCCTGGAGGTACACCAGGTGCACCAGGTGGCATGTGCATGGGTGGCGCACCTGCCTGCATGCCTGAAAAAGAACAACGGCCCAAAAAGAATGGTGGCTGTTGCGGGTACGCCTGCATGATGCTGTGGTAGGCAGGGCAAAGCCCGATTCACGTCGAAACCCCAGACCGGACCGCGCATCGGTTCAGCCCGCGCCGCGGTTATCTCTCTCTCTTTCCCTCGTTCTCTCTCATGGCCACCGCACGGAACAAGCAGAACTCGACCATCGGCCCACTGTGCCTGTTGCAACAGGTCGTGCGCCGAGACCAGACATCGCAGGGCCAAGTGCCTGAGGCTCCATATCCTATTCGCTTGCGTGGCGCAGTATCCGGTTTTTGGCCGTGGTAGCAAAGACCTTGGATTCCCAACCGGTGAGTCTCCTGAAGCTATTTCGCACACAATGCTTGAGCTCACAGACCAGTCCAATGGCAGCAAACCTCCCGGATGATGCACTTGAAGACATCGCTACAGTCGTGCAGACCGGCATCTACTATTGTTACGCACAACTTGTTTCTGCCCGCGAATGAGGTTTCAGAATTCTCAGAAGGATCTCAGCGTGCTCCCCAATGGTTATAGTCTGGGGTTCAACCCATTTTATAACAAAAGCTCACTGCTGTGAGTCAGGTTAGTGGTCAGCCATGTGGCGTTGGACTGATTGGCAAATGCAGGAGGTTCACGTCCTACCACACCTTCCCTCGTGACTTTTATGGGCTGAAATGCGTATGGTGTCTTCGGCTATATCCGGCCCGGGGTTAGATTACATCTCGCGAGGTAGCACGCTTCTCTTGCTGGCCCGGTGCCGCGCCTGCACAAAGATCCGCGCAGATGCTTATCGAGGACATCAACACCGACATCCGCATTGGACTCAAGGTCTCGAGCGAGGAAGCATACTCTGCGTTCGCGCGGGACACTTCATTCGCACTTTAGATGAACCCATTTCTTTACCGTCACTTGGTCAACATTGTACGTCAGCCGCCGTCCCTTTAATGCGTGGATCCACAATGCACCAAAACAAGTATTTCTTGCGGGCAATACAGGCAGTGGGGAACATGGTAGAGGCAAATGGAAACAGCCGGAAGTACCAGTGGCGTCGGAAGTTGCGGGATTCAGCCGCCCGCCACTTGCGAACTCTTCCTCTCACGCCCGGTGTGCAGCTCATGGCCCGCGTAATGCTCGCCCTCGAGACTGCTGCGCCCCTCACGCTTGGCGCACATTCATCCAATACTCCTCGACCTCAATACCTTGTTCCTGTCGCTTGCTCGCTTTCTTCTTCTTGCACCTTGCTCTCGTGCTGCCACTCCAAACCCTTACCTTCGTCATCGCTCGACCCTGTAGCTGTATTCCGAGGCCCCCACCTCTCCCTCTCGCCTCGAAATCCCCTGCCTCCGAATTCTGCATGGAGACTTTCTCGTCGACTTTCTTGAAGACTCCGACCACGCCAATCACGCGTGCATATAACCATGCCTTGCCGTGCGCATCGTTTCCATGCGTGCCCGTCTTTGTCCGAATTGACGCTGTGCCAGGATATGATTTGCAGTCGCGGCGCGCGGCCCAGCATTGCTCGAGGTCGTCATCCTGTTCATTGTCATTTACCATGTCGTTCGTCGCCGCTGCCGATAACTGGGATGGGTTGCTTGACAGGCACGGGCGCCATCCTCGGCCGTTGTCCGCGCCGGCGCCGACATTGCGCGCCTCAGTCGGGACTTCAACACCGACGGCCGCACGCCACTGGTAAATTCAAACTCGTCGGACCCCGCGTAGTCTGTCAACGATCGACCAGGCTCGACGACAAGACGCTGCGCCATCTTGGTGTGATATCGACGTCTGCGACGAGCGTGTAGATGAGGACGATGAGCTTGATGAGGTGGATACAGAGGCTGACCCAGAACTCGAGGCGCTTTGGACTCTTTCCGGGCCATGCTCGCGCAGAACCCGGAGGGCGCTCGGCGCCAGCACCTTCAGCGTGCGCTCGACGAACTCACAAGTGCTGGCAGGGAGGCAGCACAACCAGCATGGCGTGTCGATCGCGTTGGAGCCTTGGAACGTGACGCCGTTATCTCCATCGATGCTGGGCCGTGGACGACTCATATCTAGAACACCGTCGACCCCAGGTAGCCCCTTTGCACCGCCGGCCGCTCGCCTCTTCTCACGGGCGCTCCGCCTCTTCTCACGGGCCGCTCACCTATACTTGCGGTGCATCTCCATTCGCGCTTGCCGGCTCGCCTCTGCTGTCTGGGCGGTCTCCCCTGCTCTCCGGAAAGTCACCTCTGTTATCTGGACGTTCGCCCATGCTTTCTGGACGGTCTCCTCTGATCTCGCCTCGGCGGTGCCACTGGGACTCAATCTCCGCGAGCTCCACCCAGCGCCTTTGGGCTTCGGCACAGTCTTCCTGAGATAACCCCACTGTCCTTGCCTGCGCAGCTGGTGCGCGGAATTGGCCTTCAGTCAGTCCGCGGCTTACCATATCCCAAGCAACCTGTCGGCGAGACCTACGCCCAGGAGGCAGCTGGCCCGTCATCATTCTCTCGAGCTTGGAGCGTCGAAACCTACAACTCCAGTCAGATCAGGTCATTTCGATGCCCACGGTCCGTCAGCAGCGACGAAACCACGCCGCCTACCCCACCGCTCGACGATCCCGCGATTTTTTCAGAACACTGCTCATGTCGCCACCACGCCGGCCGCCGACTCGCGCGACAACCTCCGCCAGTATTCCTCAAAGCAATAGCTTCTGCCGACCTCCGCCGGTCTGGAGAACTCCATGTTGTTCAGCACTGAAAGTTCGATTCCACAACTGCAGACACTCGACGCGTCTCTCGAGGCGATGTCGTCTTCGATGCGCGCATCACTTACCGCAACAGTCCGCACTGTTCGGCGCACCCGAGGATTCTGATGCTCGCGTCTGGTGGTCGGACGAAGATGAAGACGAACCCGCTCATCATGCGCCCGTCATAGAGGTCCCGAGCCATCTTCAGGACGTGGGTCGCCCTGTCTCATCGACTCCATTCTCCATCGACATCTCTACCTCGGCTGGAGATGTACTGCCGAGACGATCGACGATGTGTCCCGCAGAACAGTTTCACCCTGAGATCGACCACACTACGGGCTCTTTGCCGGTGCGTCAGCCAGGCCATCGCTGTCAACAATCCCGCGCACTTCCACGGGACGGCGAGGGCTATTCATAACGCCGCAACTCGCCCGGTTAGCTGATACACGGCCGCCGTCTTTGGCGAGAATGATCCAGACTCAGCCGATGCTCTTTCTCCATGACTTTCGCCCGCCATCGCCTTCGGCGGTGCGGCTGGCGAGGTGCATTTCGCTGTTTCGGAGGTCGCGTCATGGCCGACTTCGAGTCCTCGTACCGACAATGATCACTCTTCGGACTCCAACAGTGTCGTCTCGTCGCCGCCGTCGCCATTCGAGCTTGATGCGATTGCGGAGAGTGAGCCTTGCTGGATTCAGGAGGCACAGTTACCGCGCGCCAGAGAGTCAACTCTTCTCGCTGCTTCCACCACGTTGCCGAGCTCACAAATTCCCATCGTCTGTGATGGCAAGCGAGGCTCGGTTCGTTTCAACGGTCTTCAGGAGGCGAGAGAAGGAAGCCATTCTCGCCCTGAAAGAACACTTGAATCAACAACTTCCGACACGCTGCTGCCTCTTGAGGACAAGGAGACACACAATGGACTTGCTGGGACAGACCGTTGCGTCGCGCTCCGGACCTTTTCGATGTCGAACAGCTTGCGCTATCTGTAAGTCTTGTTAATTGTGGACGAGTGAAGCTGACCACCACGTTAGCATCGTTCTCGTCGATGTCTGCCGATGGGACAGTCCTGGTCAAGATCGCCCAGTCTTCCGGATCATCCACGCCAGATTCTCCAGAGCTGGTTAACTCTCTCCGACAGTCGTGTCATCAGACGACGAGCAGTTGTGCAGTCCACGGGCAACTGTACCGGTCCTAACGCCGCCAGTGGTCATCGTCCACAATCATGTTCTCAGTCCCCACTACCTTCACGATGTCGTGACGGATTTTCATCCTCCTAGCGGTCTGGCTCTTGGCGTTCAGTCACGGTTCGAGCCGGACATCTTCTCGCCTACTACCGACAGAAACGCCTCACCGATCTGTCGCCTGGAAGCAGCCTCTGACTCGACTCTGCGGCGCTTTATCGCCTAACCAATTGCGTCCCACATGCAGCGGATGAATTTCGCTTCGAGGCGCATTTGAGGTTGAGAGGCACATCCCTCGCCGAAGAGCCGCCCGCACGATGTCTCCAGAGCCAGCGACATCAGATATCCTAACGCCAAAGGTTGACCCAATCGTTCGTCCTGTCGCTCCCTTCGCCGATACAGCTCGACGACAGCGATGATCGCCACTAGAATCTGAGTCATGGGCTCAACCCCAGCCCGCCACACCTAGTTCGGCAGCACGTACGCTAACAATCCTCGTTCCTACTCACCTCATCAACCATCGTCTCGTCCATCAGCTCCAACGCCCGCCGGTCATCCAGGAATGGTCCAGTCACATGGGGACATCATTTTGGAGGAGGATGAAGATGATACGATGGAGTTTCTGCCGCGGGCCTGCGTCCCCACGTCGGACTCAGCTCGGATTGATGGTACCACCGTTATCTGAATCGTCGCCATTGCATCAGACCATCAGCGGGAGCCAACGACTCCAGACAAGACATGGCTGGCCGATCTAGGTGAAGACACAAGTTCGATCTTCCGATACCTCAAGACTTGTGCTGTCACCTGACCGGGAGTCGACGCCCTCAGCCACCGTGCCCGAGTCTATAGATGCGTACCCGACGCTGAGATGGATGACACGATTTCGTCGCTTCAGCTCGAAGACGATGTGGATGCGCTCGCTGGTCGCCGAACAGAGGCACAAGCCCTATTTCAAACGCTCTTCCGACCGTAGACGTCATGTTACCCCGACGACGCGCACACTTATTTGGCACCGGCAAGGTCCCTGGCCGAACGGCGGATGAGCTTTTTCCACGCGACGATCCGCTGCTCCCTACGTCCCGCGTTCTCATCCCAGCTCTTTCTGACACAGCGTACTGATCACGGAACAAGACGGCGAGTTGGGCGACGATGGAAGCGACAGCGACACGAGCGAACCCGACCAACTCACTCGACCAACTCCGCGAGGAAGTTTTCCCGTCGCGACGCCGGAAGTTCCTCCCGTCATTGACCTCGGATCCTGCGTAACCAAGCGTCGAACTTCGCCGAGGTCCGCCGACCGCGCTGCGCCGCTGCGAACCTGTGGTCCTAAGGCAGGCTAACGAACGGCAGTCTTTCGATCACAAGACCTCCGCCTCGATTTCCTCGAGTATGACTCGCGTGAGATGAGCACTGAGTCTGGGTATGGATACGACTGGCGCGCCGACCAGCGAGGCAGTCAATTGGAGGAAGAGCAAGAAGGGTGGCGCGATGGCGTTCACTTTTCCCTCAGCGTCTGCACGTCCAGGTGCTAGCATCGACTTGGATCGGCCACTGCCAATCCCACCACTGCTGAAGATTGTTAGCGCCGCAGGCGAGCTCGACAAAGCCTCGGCCGGAGTCGCGGTCGAACCAAGAGTGGCCGGGATTTATCGCTCGAGTCTTGGATGGGCTAAACCCAAGAGCTCGAAGCGCGACAGCGTACTCTCTGCTTGAGAACGCCAGCACGGTTCTTCGCACCGAGCACGTCTGCTTTGACTCCTAGCGAGCTCGCCGGCAGCACCTGGATGCTGAGTCGGATTACCGCACCTGCAAGCGAGGGGTCAACGTCGTCAACGAAGGAGTCCAGAAGGCTGGGTTCACGCGAGCCGAACAGTGTCGCTCTTCGGTTCTCTGTCACAATGGAGGCACTCCGACGGCGACGTCTACGGATCCAATCCGATTCCCACAAGGTTCGTCGAGGCCCAGCAAAAGCCAGATCGTTGCTTGCGTCGGGAAGGATGGCAAGCCTTCGGATAGCGTCATGACGTCGTTTTGCCAACCAACTGGCCGATACCCAGGTCCTGGGTCCGCTTCTTCATGCTCACTTCAGACCTGTACTACTCGTTGGGACGGCACGTCAGCCTCTCCGCTCACCGAAGGCTCCAAACGCTCGCGGACCTGCGTCCGTATTCTCCACCTTACTCGAGTCGAAGTGGCTTGTCTCGAGGGTACACTGACGGCGCAAACAAAGTAAGCTGGGACACTGATAAACACAGCCGTCTGTTCTGACAGATTATGTGTCACCTTGTAGTCTGGTCTGCTTCAGCGAGGGAGTGCAATCTTTCGGCGACAGTGAGCTCGGCGGTCGTCATCAAAAGACGCGCAGCGGTAGCAGTGGGCATCCGTATCAAACCAGTCCATTCCCGCCATGGCTCAAGTCCGTTACGTGAGGGTTGTTGGCTGGGCGACCTAGTTCGCCCTCGCCCGCATCTGCGTTCACATTCGCTCGTCCGTTCGAGATCGCCTCGCCTACTGGCAACGGCAACAGCAGAGAGCATGACAGTTCGATCGCACAGTCGCCGCGGGTCAATGACTCATGATGTGCAACCGCCCAGTCGCAGGGCATCATGGGCGAACGTGACTGGACGGGCAGTACCGCAGGAGTGCCAGCCGTGAGCGGCGAATGAGCATTTCTAACGTTGCGAAGCATGGGCCGAGTTTCGTCGAGCTCGAGGTGGGCAACACAGTGCAGCAGGCGGACACTCAGTGCAGGCGCCGTAGACGGTAATGGCAAGCGAGTGAGTGAAATCCTTCATCTTGTGGAACCGCGTGCTCATGTGATAACCCAGCGTTCGATTTCGTGGGAGCAAATGCCTGCATTGAACTCGAACGGAAGAGGCGACGCCTGCTGTACCCCACTCCCCGGCTGTCGTCGCCTCCGGCTCTGAGATCCCTACAGAGGCCGGTGCTCAGCCTGTCGTCAAGTCACACACACAGCGACCGCGGACCATCCTCTTCCTGGCTGGCCACCCTTCGCGCACCTCGTCCTCGACCCTGCGGGTGGGAAAACGCCGCCTGACTGGGAGGCTCTCCCGCCACCGGCAGTACCAGTTGAAGACGGCGGCGAAGAGCAAACCAAGGATCGAGGGGGCGGTCCCGCTCGTCAGTCTCACGTCGCGGTTTGGCCGCAAATGACCTCGGCGCCATGGACCTCCCTGATCTCCTGATTTCTTGGTCTTTGAACTCGTATATTTCATTGCTTTTGTGTTTATGTCATTGTTGGCCTATTGCCTTCTTACTGACCAATTGCATCGTATTGCTGCTGGGAGACGCGCTTTGGAAGTCCCGTCACTGCTTTGCCTTCTTCATGTGGTTTGCGAGTCCCCATCGAACGGTGCCAGCGTCACTGGCGTGGACGCCGCCAAATCCTCAACGGCCACGTATCGACCAATAGCGTCGCGCACACCGCCCATACGTCGTTTATCCACGCGCAGGGGTGTTGATTTCGTTGAGCACTGACGTTACCATTCTAACCCAACTGCAGGGGCGGGTCGTCTTGGAAGCCCTTTGTTCACCCCGCACCCGACAGATCCAACCGGTTCCTTATCGAGCACGATGCGCGTGGAAAGCGAGGCGCCACCTCTCTATGTGCGATGCTCAAGCGGTTCGTGTTGAGGTCCAAGGTCAGGTTGCGCCAGTCGGCGAGTGGAGAGTGATGTCTGGGCAGCATGGGGCCACCAGTCCCGCCTACCGAGCGTTTGTGGAGATGGTCGCGTAGTGGGTGCATAGAACCAGTATACGTTTGACGGTGTGTCGCCTTGGGATGCTGGACGCGGTGTCACCCTCATCGACCGACGCGGACCCGGACTTGGGAAAAAGAATGCTGGTCCGAAAGAATGACGCGGTGTTGGC
>JAFKAK010000628.1:0-17814 GCA_019914995.1 Acanthochlamys bracteata
GGAAGACATGAGTAGGTGGTGACATTGGAAGAGGCCCCCTTTTTACCTTACTAATGGTCTTCAACAAAAAAGTTCGGCTCCCTCCTTCAAGACGAAAGAGTCTTGAATCCATCCGGTGGCTAACCAACCAGTGGTATGGGCAATATAGCGGATCATCTGTCCGGTTGACAGATTGTGGGTGCTTGCTTTGGTTCTGGTAATTCAATAAGCTTTAGTTCCATAAGACCCTCAAATCAAATAATTTCTTCTTCAGGGACTTATCATCTTTCTTCCTTAGAAGACCTAGGACAGTTATCTCTTTTTTTAGTTCCTTTTTTTGCTCTCTTTTTATAGAGGACTCTCTCTTGGCCTTTCCTTTGTTCATCTTAAGGAAGAGGCGTCGCGAACGCTTGCTTTGGCTTAGGCTTCTCGGGCATCAACTCATTATTCTTTCTTTTATGTCGCCTTGTCATTTGACTTGGAGCGGCGTGCTAAGTGATTAAGATAGTTTTGTCCGCCAATTTTTAAAAAGTCATAGGTTCCTTGCAAGTATACAGCCATTTCTGGACGGAGGTTGTTCATGCACATCCGTACGGCTTCTGGTTCAGAAATCGGTTTTGCGGGCAGTGTGGACTGAGATTGCGCCATCTGTTGATGAAGTCTGCCGCTCTCTCATGATATAACTTCTTCGCTTGAAGCGAGTTATGTAATTACAAAATGGAAGAGGATAAAGGCTTCTTGCATTTGCTCCCAGATTGAAGCTGGGGCAAGTTTGCATGTACACCATGTAAAGGCAGGTCTGGACAGTGTTTGAACAAACAGTCGGAGTAGAAGTGGTCCGTACGGTAGGCCAAAAAGTGAGCGATATGCTCATGCGGGGCCATTGAATTTTGTGAACTGACTGTAGTGACGATCGAGGATAAGGTTTCTTTCATGTAGCCTGGCCTCATTGCATATTGGCTTTGCATATGGTAGGCTCTCATGCTTTCAGTGATCATGCGCTGCACAGCGTCCAATGTCACGGGAGCAGAAGCTTGGGTTTGAGTGGGAGATGGTGGGGTATTTTGTGGATTGGATTTCACTTGACTGTCTACGACTCCATTGCCTGTGCTCGGGCTAGAAGTTTTGTATAAATGTGATAGAGTATTTTGCTTTAAGTTCTTCGGTTGAAGCATAATGATCATACGTTTGTAATGCATTGCATGTCCCAGTCCCATTCTTCTACCCTTTCCTGGGAGTCGATGACTATTCATAGCTATTACCTTGACACCAAAAAAGAGTTCGACCCAATGCTTTATTTCTGTCCTAGTTGATCCTGATTCGACATTAGAAGTATATTGATTGTTCCCCAATAACCGAATACTTTTTTCTGTAAATACTGCATTCCATCCATAAATCCATCTTCTTCCCTATGAGTTCCAGTATCGATAAGAATTCGAATTCTTACTGTTCATATGTTATGGTATGAATATACCATACCAATTCGTTATGTATGGATGATGAGATTCCATTGATACAGAGCCAATTACAATAGACTTATTAAACACGTTCCCATTGGCGTGCATCCAGCAGGAATTGAACCTACGAATTCGCCAATGTTGAGTTGGGCGCGCTTTAACCATTCAGCCATGGATGCATTAGCGAGTGAACTAGGTTTTTTTTATTTCTCATCTGTCAGGGAATGAATCGCATATGTTGGTTTAGAATTGCTCAGGAATTCATTGATAGTGACTTTTGCCAGGTTCGTTTGGAGCTACCCTAGTCCCCCTTTTTTTGGGATAGAGATAGAGCCACTTTCCCTCATTCTACTTGTCCAGCCCTCTTCACGAACTTGTACAATCGATGCCACAAAGATAGCCAACTCTATTATCGAAGAAATAAGGAAAGGGGCGACGATTTGGCACCAGATATCCGGAGGTGTGGAAAGAGCAGCTGTGATAAGCGGAAAAACCATCAAAAAACGACGATTGCTCGTGGAGGTTTCCACAGAAAGACCCCTTGGTTCTGGCAAACGGATCACAATTACAGGTACCTGGGAGCATATTGATGGAATGAACGAAATACGAACAGTTAACATAATATGGTCATAGATCTTAGGTTGTAACTTGATCATTAGCGAATTTGTTGATGTTGCACCCACGAAGTATGGAAAGTGCCAAACATTGGGAACTACCCGGGTAGGAGTTAGGAACAGGAACAAGGAGAAGCGAGAACCACTTAAATAGAGAAATCGAATGTATTTCCTCCTTTGTTCCCCATAGCAACTGGGGATCGAAAAGCACCAAATTTGATGACTTATTAAGGGAAAGACGAAGTAAAAGCATGCTATTGAAGACGTTGCAACATATGTAGGGGAGGCCTCCGTTGATTGTGTACGAACAAAATACGAGTCAAAAGGTAGGGTAAGATAGGGTTTAGCTAATGGAGAAATTGACTCTTCCGGGAACCAGTAACGCGTAAACCATGTCAAACCAAGACCGATCAATATCCGAAGGGAACGGATTCGAACTTCTCCTAGAATAGTTTCCGATGCGAAATGAAATTCCATTAGTAATTAAAAAGAGAAATTTCGGAAACTTGGAATGTCGCTTGCATCTGGAACTGAACTGATTTATTTTATCGCCTTCAGTTCATACGAAATTAAATCATTGATAGAATTAGGATTACCTTTGAGTTCATCAAGCCAAACCCGAAGATTTTTGATGTCATCACCTATTTCTAGATCATCGAAAATCTTTTCGGCTACTTTTTGATAAACTTCATTTTGTCGATATTGGTATCTCTAGAATATCTGTGTAATGTCCTTTCCTGCTTATGTTCTTGATCTTACTCTTCACTGCGGGAACCTTTTCTTTCTGGCTTTCTAATAACTACCTGCTTCTGACCGAATATCTTTCCTTTCTGCTTTCATGAATGCGAAAAGGTTCTTTTTCTGTCGGTAACCATTGGATTCGATTCACTGGTGTACCTGTGCTTGCTTATTGGTAAACTGGATCTCGCTATCGATCACGAAGGTCTGCCTATGGCTCTGTATCTACCTCTGTCCACCGGTGCTTATTCGACTGGATAAGCTGCAGGATCAACGACTGAGGCTTAAAGCTTCTCCTGCGACTGCCGTCAGCAGCAGGCTCGGTTAGCTCACACTGAATCTCTATCCCGATCTTTAGCTACCATCCCTGCCCTTGGTTGATTTGCCGCATATAGTAGGGTTTTGGTCTGAAAGGTATGCTGCTGGCTTGGTGGGACCGAGGGGAGGGCGTCGAAACTTATGAATCGACTGGATCAGCTAGAACTACACAAGTCCCTGGCTATAGAACGGAAATGGAAGCTAGAGAAGGTGACCTATTGAGGTCTTCCTATGCCTATCACACCAATAGATAGCCATCAGAACAGGTCTAGTTAATGCCCACCGGCGGTGAGACAGCAGTAGGAATATACAATAGGGAAGGGAGGTTCATTTGCTCTTTTCCTGTCCAGATAAGAGATTCTAAGGTCGATAATGAGTTGGTAAGCGCATTGACTTGAGTTCTCCTCCACCGGTCTTGATGTTGGAACCAATCCACGGGATGGGGGAATAATAAGAGTTGGAAGCAGGATTCATTGGTGGTCCATTCCTCCCGGTGTCTCAATAAGCGGGAATAGAAGGAGCACAGGAACATCACTACCTACAGACCTACCTTTTCTGGGCTTAACGAGGAGGAACTAGAGAAAAGAAAGGATCCCTTGCTCAGTAGTTTCGAGGTCGTCCAAGACCAGACGTCGAAAGAAGTTCTTACTATTGATTGGCAGGTAAAGCGGTTGCTTGGTGTCTGCATCCATCCCCAAGGGAAGGAAGGCAGAAAGGAGGCAGGCATAGAAGACCGATTCTCACTCTGATCCGCATCAACCCGAATCGTCAGCATCCAAAACTCCTTATCCACCAGCAGGCGGGGCGAATCAAGCAGCTATCTTTCATAGGCCGATCTTTGTGTAGGAATTCGGTCCAGATGGGGAATCAACTCGTCGCCTCTGACGATACTGGATTTCTGACATCATGAGGTGGGGCCACTTTAACAATACCTTTGTAATCCCACTTCACTTGTACGCTCGACAGTCACTGTACTAATAAGGCCAAAGGACAAAGGCCGCAGGGTGGAAAGAGATAAGACCGTGATCTCCTCGCTCCCGCTTAATTCAATAGGCCACATTTTTCCTCTTCGCACGCAGAACCATCAAAAACGGAGTTGACTCATTTCGCTTCTTCTTCTGTCTATATGGGGCTGGCTCATTCCGTGCTGGAGCACTGCATATGTCTCATAAATCATACTATACTATTTTACCGATGACTAGGCTTAACACAAGACCATAGAAGATAAGCAGGAATATTTGACTAAATAAGAAGGAGAACAATTCCTATCACTAACCAGCCTTAGCTATCTCATACTATAGATAGCTAAGAAGCGAAGCCCATTATTATTTCCTTTTTCCAAGACTGCCCATTAGCCTTGTCGCTAAGCCTTATTCAACAACCATGGTAGAGAAGGGAAGTTGTTGGGTAAGAAACAAGGCTAGACCTTAGAAAGAAGTCAGGTAAACTATTGAGCGAAGTTTAGCCCGACTAAGACTTAGCTCATCAAGTCCTTGGGTCCAAAGCTTTCATGTTGTTAAGATGAGGGTTCGCTACACTAGCCTTCCGTCGCCGACGGGAAGTGCCAAGGTCGTGTCGAAGTGGTATCGTAACATAAGATCACGCCTTAGCTCCGTCGGGTTTGATCTCATCTTTAGTGAAAGCAAAGATGTCAAATTGCGGTGTACACCTAGCTCTTCGATTGAGCCTTTTACTGGCTATAGGGCGCATAAATCCCAAATAGGCTGCTTAGTTGATAGGGTGGGCAAGAAAGGCGCTCAAAGGACTGAAAGGCAGCAAAGGCGACAACGAGCTTTGTTTGATCCAGTGGAGAGGAAGGAGGCTTGGATGAAGGAAGCAGGGGGAGGCATGTAGTAGACAGACAGAAGAGGAGACAACCAGCTCTTGGACTATCTAAAATGCGCGTTGCGTGCTCTATTGATTTGTGTCACTAAACTAAATAAAAAAGAAAGAAGAGAAAGAAGAGTTGGCGCCTACATAACAGGTTGCTTGCTTACCAAGCCGTCCTGTCCTGGCCCTCTGCTTCGATTAAACTTCTTGACTTGACTTATTATCAAGAAAACTACTAACTATCAAAATGAAAGACGATCTAGAATCTACCCAAGAAGATAGAGAGTCCCACATACGAGAAAAGGTCACAAATGGAGTTGAACCAAGTAACATTGCAAAGGCATAATGATAGTAGGGTCGGGATATCCCCGCCCTCCGAACCGGACGTGAGGGTCTCCCCTCATCCGGCTCTCCGCAGGGGAATCTTCACTCACTGCTTCCCCTAATATCCTCCCTTTACCACATCATGGGGGTTTACAGGAGATCCCAGAGGCTCGCTCGGAAAGGCTGCTATACAATACATTAAACCTTTCCTAAAAAGAAAGAAATGTTGTAGTAAAGGTAACCTATTTTGTCCGGCTGCTCTTGCTTAAATCATTACTTTTTTCCGTGCTCTAGCAATTGCGCTCCCTAGACCACTACCATGTAGTTAGGTAGGGACAATCAATCCGTAGTTACGGGAATAAGGGAGGGAATCCAATTCAATAGAAAAATGAAGAAACTTAGTTAATAAATCCTTTCTTTCCAATATGGTCTGAGACGGTACAGTACTCTACGAGAGGAATGCAATGGGATGGATGGTAGAGGGCTGCCTGCGCCAAAAAGCGATGATTCACTTGTCCCCTTGTCCATAGGGACCTCGTGGCATACAACCGACACGACTCCTGCCTTATAGCCGCCCCTTTCTCTCTTTCTTTTGACTGCCTCGTGGACGGACGAAAGAAGGGAAGTAAAATAAGGGTGCAGTGAAGGCTCGCGAAGTAGACAGCAAGCCCCCACCCCGTACGTAAGTACTGTGTTGCCCTAGCGCGCCTTCCCTTTTGATGAGATCTCGCGGACTTTAAATAAAGGGATGGGATTCATTCACTTGCATTCCTGCTAGCACTACAAAAAGCTCCGGTCTTAACGCCCTTACGGAGGCTGTGCTTCCTCGGGTTCGTAGAGTCGGGTTTCCCGTTTACCCACAACGGAGGAGCCGCCCCCCCCAACCAAAGCAGGCAGGCGGCCACGGTTCATAACGCACTCTTCGCACAACAAATCCACTTTGAAGTTGACTTATTCGCTCGGCCAATCGTCGGAATGTGTACGAGATACCATAAGGGCCCAATATCTCAATAGCACCCTTGTCTAAAGCTTCGAATGAGACTGAATATCCAAAACGCAGGAAGGATCTGACTAGAAAGTCATTCAAAACTTGATCGAAGAACCAGCGTTTATTGAAGAAGCAATAGAGTCGATTACAAAAAGTACGTTTTTGAAAGGCTCGTTGGAATTGATCCGCTACGGGATTTACATTATACGCTATAGAAGCACCTGAAGTACTAAACAGAATAGGTATTAGTTTTGTAATGGTTGGAGCAGCAAACTCGGATTCGGCAAGAATCTCATTTTTTGGTAGTACGAAGGGGGAATTGGCCCAAAAATGGGATAGGGGTAAGCTGGCGGGCGCCGGCGGCTTGGCTTACTCAAGTGCCCCCCGAACCGCGCGAAATGGTCGCCTATTACACGGCTCACTAACTCTGCCTGGGGTGGGGTGGGGGTACCTATTATTCGCGGTACGGCGCACGCAGGGCCTCGGTTTGCGGCTTTCTCCTTCCTTTATTCTCCTCCCCCCGCATCTCTGACTTTTTGTATGAGTGGGTAGAGATAGTGGAAGGTCATATCCAGGTCCCACTCCCTCTTTTTATTCTTTGATAGAATATATCGATAGAGAGAGTGGAGGTTTGCATCGGGCAAATGGTAGCCGAAGTCCTTGGCTATATCTTTCCCAAATTTGATATAGTCAAAGAGAGGGTTCCCGCGTGGGCAAAGTTCGCTACACGTGCCCGTGCCCCCACAATAATGGAGGCAAAATTTTTGGAATTGGTTTCCAAGCATACGGGCGATGAGCTTACGTACCCTTTCTCTTTCTTTTTCTTCCCCTTCCAGCGGAAGAAGGGGCCCGGGGTTCTCTGGAGCGCGAGGAAGATTTAAATCAACCTCTGGGAACGGAGGAAGATTTAAATCAACCTCTGGCTCTGGGAACGGAGGAAGATTTAAATCAACCTCTGGGAACGGAGGAAGATTTAAATCAACCGGACTTTTATTTAAATCAAACCCCATACAATAGGCGACTTCGGACGATAAATAAAACATTACTAGAAAAGTAATAAGATAGATGAAAATGGAGATCCCAGTACTCAAAATGAAATGTCTAAGTCCGGTTATCTTTGGGAAACAAAAAGAGCTACCGAAGGAAAGGGATGCAGTCTCCCCCTTTGCCAAGGGAGAGGACAGGGCAGAGAAGAAAAAAACGTCCTTCGCTTGTTTGCTTCCTGCGCAGGCTTGGACCTTCGACAAAGGAGGCATTCTGGTGGGAAGGCCGACCACTCCATAAGGCGTAAGCAAGCACTTGGCTTGGGAGCAAACTACCTTTTTTTGATCCTCGGGCAGATAAGAGAACGAAAATAGGCAAAAGATGGTGGCCGTGGTGGGTTCGAGGATCTGGAGCGGCAGAGCGAACTCTTCTATCGTCTTGCATTTCCTCTGCCGGCCTAGCAGCACCCCCTCTATCCATCGTACTAGAGCGATCCGAGAAGAACGATTAGGGTCATATTCGATCCTTTCTACGATGCCAATAGACGACCTGCTTCGTTTCAGGTCAATTTTGCGCTGCAATCGCTTCGATCCACCCCCTCGGTGAAAAACAGTAATACGCCCGGAGGAATTCCTCCCTGCGGACTTCCCAGTACTCAAAATTAGATGTCTAAGTCCCTTTAGGTTTTGTCTCATTCTCTCTCTCGTCATCATTCGATTCTGTTTCTACTTCATTCTGTTTTGTTTCTACTTCATAGTAGACGGACTCCTCCTGCTCCTACTCTTTTCTTTCTCCTCATCGTCCGCCCCTCTTTGACCAATGATCTCACCTTCGTCTAGTTCTCGCGAAGGCGCGAGGGACTATCGCTTGCGCTTGCTTTTCACTTCACTCTCTTTGGTCTCTCTCTTTTCTATAAAGCGAAGCAAAGCGCATGGCGCTGAAGTGAAGAAAGCTCAATAAACACAGGTGAACACTTGTTCAAAAAATATATATAACTTGCACTTGCTCACCTTGCCCGCCCTGCTCGATTTGCTAACCTTGATTTGCTTCTTGACTTTCGGAATGCGCTACACTTGATCCGCTCCTCCTTCACCTGTGAATTTTAGTCCATGCTTATCAAACTTGCCAAGAGACAAAAGGTTCTTTCGAAGACCCGGAACATGCCTCACATCAGAAATGGTACGAACACACCCGTCGAACATTTCGATCTTCACGTCGCCGATACCAATGATTTTACATTGGTTGTTGTCACCCATGTAGACAACTCCTCCATTGCATGGCTTGTAGGTATGAAACCACTCCCTGTGGGGAGTCATGTGAAAAGATGCTCCTGAGTCTAGTATCCAATGCCTCGGCGCATCGGACATTTCAAAGATAATGCATCGCCGTCTTCAGAACCATCAGAGCCTTCGACCAAGTTTCCTTGAGGACTCTTTGTTTCAGCTTTCTGACCTTCACACTTCTTCTTTTTCTGTTTGCAATCTCTCTTCATATGACCCATCTTGTCACAACCCCAACACTTCACGTTATGCTTTCCTTTGGACTTTGATCTTGATCTATCCTTTCCTTGTCGGACTGCTCTCTTTCAGTGGATCTTCCCCGTACCAGCATCGCATCACCAATAGAGCCTTGACTAGACTTTCTCCTCAGTTCTTCTGTCAAGAGCGAAGCAACAACGGAATCCATGTCAAGAGAAGTAGCATGGCTCAAGCTTATGATCAAGTTATCCCAAGAATCTGGCATAGAACATAAGAGTAGGATTGCTTTCTCTTCTGGATCAATCTTCACTTCTAAAGCCATCAACTTGCTAATAAGAGAATTGAACCCATTCAAGTGCTCATGTACCGTCGTTCCATCCTTCATCTTCAAGTTGTATAGTTGTCGCCGTAAGAAAATCTTGTTCACCAAAGATTTTCCTTCATACATGTAAACTGTGAGGAACAGCAAGGAGATTGGTTTTTAGCCAAAACAGTGTGGGTAGCCTGCCCCAATCAAGCGTAGCGATCACTGAACGATTGATTCCTATTCTTATTAGAAAATCTTATTGGATGATATAGATGGTGGAGAAGCTGATTCTTCATCTGTAGGTTGCAATCCGTATGATTTCTTTTCTCGATCTACTGCTAGCTTTCGCTTATCCGATGCACTCACATCCAACTACTTAAACTGGGACGGGACCAATCATGTTGATTGCCTATCCGACCCAGCTCTAACAACTGGTTTGGTTTTTGAATCACAGACTTTATCCTCTCAATCGGAGAGGCCTCTAGTCCCCAGTTCTATTAAAAATAGATTCCTTATTTATTTTCTTACCAAGGAAGACAGTCTATTGCGGATCTTCACTTCAATCATAGGAAGCAGAGAGGACTGGATCTGGATACCGTAAGGCACATGCAACAACACGAAAAGCGTCGGAAAAGGGGATGTGACCATGAAGAGGTTGGGCTGGTTTTGACCTTAGACCGATTCTCTCTTTCGGTAGCAGACACCGAGATAGGCTAGGCTGGGAAACCTTATTCGATACGATAGGACAGGTAAACAAAGCAAGGCCTAGGTCGAGAGCCCATTTCATATTCTCCGGTTCCATTCCAGATCGAGCGAGCCAATTGATTGATCTTTCACCGGGGAGAAAGCAGCAGGAACAGCAAACGGAGTTTTCGGAAAAGGTTGTAAATGAAAACCTTTCAATGAACCATCCCCCCTAGCCTGACGCTTCTACTCTACCACTACATAGTCGTGCTGGATCTTACGGATACGAAACTCGGTCAACGACCTACAAGGAAGCGGAGCCAACCATCATTGTTTACCGAATCGCATGTCGAGTGGCCTTTCAGGATTATGTAGCCAATTCCGATCTGCAACCTCGGTCGAGCTTACTACTTTTTTTGTATAGGGGAAGAGGGTGGGTGCTATTTGCTAACTAGCTTCCCCCTCTCTTCTATACAATAATTGCCCACACATTCGGCCTCCCTCTTCTCGCTCAAACAATAATAACTTATCATCATTATTACTCGAGCAAGTAATTCTCACGTAAATTGTCACTCCAGCCTCGTCCAGTCCATAGTAGCGTTCATTCCAATAGATAGGAAACTTGGGATAAGCAGATGCAATGCTTACCGATTCGGTAATAATGGTGATAATAATAGGGAATAATAGTAGTACATGATATGGCGAAGTGAAGATAAGACTTGCCCTTGATGAGAGAGTATGAGATGACTGATCTTGGCTTCTTTCAAAGCCATTTTGATGGAGATAGGAATCAATCTTACTCTTTCATGCTCTTGGGGCCCATATAAAGCCTTGTAAAGCTGATAGACTTTGTCTTCTTTTCGAAAATAGCAGAAAAGGGAAATCAAGAGAAGCACGACACAACGAGTTTACGTGGTTCGGCGTATAGCCTACGTCCACGGGGGCGATCACTTCTTCTTATTAATGGCAAAACAAAAAAAGTACAACTCGAAGAACTCTCAAGAATGAATCCTCACAGCACTCAAAGATGTTTCACAGAAGTAAGTATAGAAGAGAGGCTTAGGATCTCCTTTATAATGCAGAGCTTCATCCAAACAGAGAAGGTCAAGGACAGCTACTACATTCCTCCTTTGCATGTCTTCTATATTTGTAATCTCCATCAAATCACCTTCCATGCTGAGATCCATTTCCAAACCAAGAGATTCCTTGTATAGCTATCTACCAAACATGGTCTTCATAACTATGGAAAGAATTCTTGATTCAACATTTCTCCCACTTGAAGACATGTTTCGCCGACCCGAGCGCCACCATCAAGCTACTTTCAAGCAGCTCCCAACCCAAGAGATAAAGGCAATTTAGCTTCTCTCGAGTCACCGGCTTCGTTAGCATATCAGCTGGGTTTGCATCAGTGTGAATTTTCTGAAGTTGAACTAGTCCATCCTCTATGACATCACGCACAAAATGGTATTGAATGTCGATGTGCTTGGTCCGAGAGTGAAAGGATTTCTGGATAAGTGCAGAGCACTTTGGCTATAACAATGGCATTCTTTCTTAAGAATGCTTCATCTTTAACTCTCCAAGAAGTCTCTTCAACCAAATAGCTTCTTTGCAAGCCTGCGTTGCTGCAATATACTCTGCCTCTGTCGTAGAAAGAGCCACAACAGATTGTAGTTTAGAAATCCAACTAACTGCACCACCTGCCATGGAGAATACATAACCTGTTGTAGATCTTCTCCTATCTTTGTCACCAGCAAAATCTGAATCAACAAAGCCTTCACAAGTATTCTTATTGCTTCCATAACATAAAGCAAAATCTGACCCACGAAGGCAGTGATCACAACCAAGATTTGCCATATACTTGCTCACAACTCCCACTGCTTGCGCAATGTCCGGCCTCGTGCATATCATGGCAAACATAAGACTTCCTACTGCTGATGAATATGGTACTTGAGACATATCTATCCTCTCTGCTTCCGTGCTAGGTGATTGTTTTGAGGACAACTTTAAATGGGAAGGAAGTTGTCAATACTTTGCATTTTGCATATTGAAGCCTTGCTTTTCTCCACATAACTCTTCTGTGACAACCAGATCTTCCCATTGTCTCGATCTCGAAGCACCTTCATCCCAAGTATTTGGTTTACGGCTCCCAGGTCCTTCATATCAAACTCCCTAGCTAATTGAGCTTTCAAGTTGGAGATCCTTTCCTTACTATTTCCTGCAATAATAATGTCATCGACATATAATAGCAAGATTGTAAAATGGCCATCATGATAATCATGAAAATAAGCACAATGATCAGCTTGACATTTCCTAAAACCCAAGCTCACAATGAAGGAATCAAATCGTTTGTACCAACTAACCTTGATTTGCTTCTTGACTTTCGGAATGCACTACACTTGATCCGCATTGCTGAACCAACCCTCTTGCCTACTAGGTCAGTAAGCACTTCCATTCCCTGCACGTACAGAACCTCGCCTCTAAGACCACTGAGAAATACACGATTGATCTTGTTTGATTCTATCCGTGAGATCTGCGAGAGATAGGAGAGCGAGTGTAATATAGACTCGACTTGCATTCCTACTCCACCTCGACTTTTCTCTTGACTCGCTTGTGAGGTATAGTGTCTGCTCCTGGCCCAGCCGAATATAGGGCTCTGACCCTTGGCGGAACTAGTTCAGGTAGCACTGTCGCAAGGCAAAAAAAAAAAGGAAGAGAAAGCAAGAGCAAGTGAATACCTCCTTCTGCTTCCGGGTTAGACGATTCTTAGAACAAGAATAGTTCTTTCAACAAAGCATCCTATGGACGTTCCACGCGATGGTATAATAATAATGCGTCCCCTACAATCCCCTAGTGTAAGGAAACGATTTTACCTTAATAGAAGCTTGTCAGCCAGTCCCTTACAGTTAGTCCATCCCTTCTCCGGTCAGTTACTACTAACATAGGATACTACTCTCTATCAAAAAAATAATAATAGGGGTTTTTTCAAACTTTGTTTGTTGGCAACCCAATACGAAGAAAGAAAGGCTGAGTCTTGCGAAAGACTTTGTTTGATGAGTTGGAGAGATGGCACTAATCAATAGGGAAGCAGAAGAGGAAGAAGACGGCTTAACAGTAAGGCGGTAGTCCGAACATAGATAAGAGGCCTTCGGGACTGAACGTCAAAGGTAATAGTGAAGACGTGAGACTGCTTTCAATCTCTGACTCGCGGAGAGAAGGTAGGAAGAAGCCAGAGACTATTACTTACAGTTTGAGTAATAAATCAGCTAATCTCCCACTGATGGAAGTCAATCTGAAACTTCTTGATCAGAACGGGAGCAAGGAATGAAACAAGCGGACGATACACGAGGACGAGACTGCAGACTATCATATTACATCGTCCCTTAGACCCTTTTTTTTTTATTAGGAATGGGATACCAGAACTGGTGGGATAGCCGAAACTGAATCACCGGTGGACTGTACAACCGCTGCGTCACTGACATATCGATATGTGTCTCCGACCCGACTCACGACCGATGATGGATGACAACAGACGATCTGGTAGCAGCTAACCAAGAGCAGACGCTTTACGGTTAGCTTCCCAAACAGAAAACGATGAGTCTGGACTTGCGCTCCTCCTTGAGGTTTGTAGAAAGAGTAGTTGTTTGCAGAGATAGCTGGCTTAGATGTCACCAAATTGGCGAATCCTTGAGATACCTGCGCAGATGTTTGAAGTCAGAAGGCAGAAGGAAGGGAGAGAGATGCTTTTCATAGCATAGTCAAGTACCCAAGCGCGGGATGAGCCTTTAGGGATTCGACTTTCAGATGCGGGATTACCTGTTGATGCGGTAGATGAGGTCTTTGCTTTTCCTGTTAGAGAATGAGAATGAGTTGTTAGCCTTACAGAATGCGCTGCACATCTATCATTCTATAGTAATGTCGGCTCTCCCGCTGTTGGTGGTTTAGTTGTAGTAAGGGCGGTAGGATTAAGATTAGGAGATTGATTTGAAGTCTTGAGTGATGCTTTGAATGGCGTAGTACAGGAATAGCCTAGTTCCGTAGCCAAGGCAAAGGAATCCACTTCTGACCTGGCATATTATCAAAGTGACCCCATATCTCCTTTATCCTTTCCCTCACTTGTGCTACTACTACTTCACTGGCTTCTTTGACATGAATAGCCGCTACGCTCCTTTCTCTGAGGATTTGACTGGACAGACTGACTTGACTATTGGCTGTCTCTACAAAGACAACTCCACTCGTTCTTCTCTATCTCGCAAAGGTAAACTACACTAAAGGAAACTCTCTATACAGAAAGGAAGCAAATTCAGTCGGGCGAGTCCCCAGTTATGGAGATCCCCCTTCGTCTCCCCGCTTGATTCCTTCTTCGAGAAGGTCAGCCAGTTTTCGGAAAGGTGCTTCAGGCTATTGCTCGTATAGAAAAGACAAAGGTAGTTTCAGGACTAGCAGTTCGAGAAGATAGGTAGAGAGCCTGAAGCTCCTTTTAGTCGAGTGTTGCGGGTGAAAAAAAAAAATATATATATATTTTTAAACTCGCATCTAGGGTGGTCCACCACGCTTCACAGCTGTGATCTCTGAATGAGTTGACTTGCTTAGTCAGTCCGGATTCACTGTTCCCCAGAATCTGAATCTGGGGCATCCGATCTAGGACGCTAACTAAGGGACCCCTCTCTAACTCCGCTATCTAAGCTACATTCGTCAGGCCTAGGATTGCTTTCTCTTTCAGTTCTCTAAGCTATGCTATCCTTCCTCTCCCGTTGGTCGAGCATCTTCAAACCTCTACGTAGGTAAAGCAATAAGTTTTGCAAAGTCCAATAGACATTATTAGTAACATGCCCGTGGTACCTGTGGAATCAACTGTATGCGTTTGGGTGAAAGTTTTTGGCTTTGGTGTAGTGAAAAAGCACAAGTAGCTTCAGTTACTGAAGAGGGCAAGCATACCTATGAAATCGAGATTGGGATCCCATTGATCCAGCGGAAGCAAGGGCTAGGGCATGGATAATAAAATATCCTTTTCCATAGCCGGGCTCCGCAGGTTCCTCTTGCAGAAGCAAGGACATGGGCATAGATAGGTGCTGGCTCAAGTACTGGTGAAAGTACCTGAACCTGTGGTGACATCGGCAGGAGAGGCTCCAGCACTGGTAGGTAAGGGCGAAGTCATCATAAGTGGTTGACTGGGCCTAGGAACGACCATCGGTCGGGGTCCGCGAGCTTTTACTTTGTTTTGTTGTAAGTGCTCATCCTTTGATGCTCGTGTTTCATGCATGCCTGTATGAATAGCAGAAGTCATTTTTTGGCGGTGGAGAAGTACAGAAGTGAACAGTTAGTTAGTATTTAGTTGTTCGATCTCATCTGGTAGCAAGAAATTTCGTATCTGATTCGGACAGAGATAAGTAAAGTCAAGTAGATCCCGCCCAAAGGTGCCTTCTTAGGCCGGTCACCGGGATTGAAGGAACTTCCGACTTTGTCTCGAAGAAAAATAGTGTCAAGTTTATATGCTTAACACATGTCTGCTATTCTTGTTCAGCTTTCATTCTCTGCTTTTTTGGTTTGATGAAAAGAAAAGCTCTTATGTATCTACTTATTGTCTTTTTGCCTCTGCTCGGTAGTTCCGTAGCCGGTTTTTTCGGACGTTTTCTAGGATCAGAAGGAAGCGCTATAATAACAACCACGTGCGTTTCATTTTCTTCGATCTTATCTTTGATTGCATTTTATGAAGTCGCACCGGGAGCTAGTGCTTGCTATCTCAGAATAGCTCCATGGATCTCATCGGAAATGTTTGATGCTTCTTGGGGCTTCTTTGGCGACCGTGAAGTCACCGGATGAATTGCCGAGTAGATAGATCTGATCCGGACGCTGCAGTTGCTCCGCGGCGATACGGACTCGACCCGCTCCTACCCACCCCCGGGGTATCATAGCATGTCGGGAATCGAGGGGGGACATACTGGACGTAACAACTCCCGTCGGTTGGGGGCTGGCTGTGCCGCCCTGCCTTTCGATCGATACACAGTTGAGGAGGCCGATCACGAACGCTACAGGTGTGGGAGCGATCCTGGTCAGGGAAGGCTAAGACGGCGCCTTGCATATGGGTAGCAAGAGGGCGCTTATGCCCCGACGGTGGGGCCTTATGGGGAAGGGCCCAGCCCAATAGGGACAGCACACCCCCCACTTTAAGCGCACCTCTGTATCGACTTTTTTCACTCTATGACAGACGGTGGAACCGGTGAACCACGCGAGCTGCGACGATGCGTGTGGCAGAGGGCTCGTAGTACCCCCCCTCCTTTTTCTTGATCCAGCCTTTTCTTCGCTTCGGTAGTTAATCACCTAAAATCAAAGGGGGCTTCCATACAGTGTCAGGCAAGCAGGCGGTGGACTCCTTCTTTGATTAGGGAAGGGAAGAAGGGGCCTAAGCACGGCAGATGCCGTACACTTGAGTTGAGTGGCAAAGACCCTACCTCTTTCTTTTTCCAGGCCTGTTCGGACATAGGGTTCCCGCGGAAGATCAAGTTGGTGAGCCGTGTGATGGGAAACCTTCCCGCACGGTTCGGAGAGCACTGAAGACGAATGAAAGGTTCACCACCACATCATTGCAAGGAACTCTATTCGCAGATTGGTCTGACTCGTAATTCACTTCTGACCCCGTGTTCGATAGCCCGACCGTAGTGATGTTAATTGTGGTTACATCCATAAGTAGCTTGGTCCATCTTTATTCCATTTCATATATGTCCGAGGATCCGCATAGCCCTCGATTTATGTGTTATTTATCTATTCCTACTTTTTTTATGCCAATGTTGGTGACTGGAGATAACTCTCTTCAATTATTCCTTGGATGGGAGGGAGTAGGTCTTGCTTCATATTTGTTAATTCATTTCTGGTTCACACGACTTCAGGCAGATAAAGCAGCTACAAAAGCTATGCCTGTCAATCGAGTAGGTGATTTTGGATTAGCTCTTGGGATTTCGGGTCGTTTTACTCTATTTCAAACTGTAGACTTTTCAACCATTTTTGCTTGTGCCTTTGCCCCCAGAAATTCATGGATTTCCCGCAATATGAGATTTAATGCAATAACTCTGATTTGTATTTTACTTTTTATTGGTGCTGCTGGGAAATCTGCACAGATAGGATCGCATACTCGGTCACCCGATGCTATGGAGGGTCCCACTCCTGTATCTGCTTTGATTCATGCAGCTACTACGGTCACAGCTGGCGTTTTCATGATAGCAAGGTGCTCTCCTTTATTTGAATACCCACCTACGGCTTTGATTGTTATTACTTCTGCAGGAGCTATGACCTCATTCCTTGCGGCAACCACTGGAATATTACAGAACGATCTAAAGAGGGTCATAGCTTATTCAACTTGCAGTCAATTAGGCTATATGATCTTTGCTTGCGGCATCTCTAACTATTCGGTTAGCGTCTTTCACTTAATGAATCACGCCTTTTTCAAAGCATTACTCTTCCTGAGTGCAGGTTCGGTGATTCATGCCATGTCGGATGAGCAAGATATGCGGAAGATGGGGGGGCTTGCCTCCTCCTTCCCTTTGACCTATGCCATGATGCTCATGGGCAGCTTATCTCTAATTGGATTTCCTTTTCCAACTGGATTTTATTCCAAAGATGTGATCTTAGAGCTCGCTTACACAAAGTATACCATCAGTGGGAACTTTGCTTTCTGGTTGGGAAGTGTCTCTGTCCTTTTCACTTCTTTTTACTCTTTTCGTTTACTTTTTCTAACATTTCTAGTACCAACTAACTCATTCGGGCGAGACAGATTACGATGTCATGATGCGCCCATTCCTATGGCCATTCCTTCAATACTTCTGGCTCTCGGGAGTCTCTTTGTAGGATACTTGGCCAAAGTGTGACCCGTTAGCCCATAAGTCAGTACTGTGACGAAGCGGCTCTTGCTCACCCGACACGATCGTACGAGGTCACAATTCACCCAAGACGATCATCCGGGGTGAACAAGAATTGGGGATCGGATGCGGGCGAAATTCCCGCCAATGGCTGAGATGTTCAGTCGACTCCCTCCCCCTTTGTGGGGGTCCGGACCCCTACGAGTGAGCAGAAAAGGGAGGAGGAAAGAGGCCCTGGTGAACCGAAAGTGAACAAGTGTAAG
>JAFKAK010000629.1:0-5000 GCA_019914995.1 Acanthochlamys bracteata
CCTCTGAATCAGATAGATTCATATCTGAAAGAGGCTGACAATAAGTTCTTTCCAAATTGACTATTTGTTCCTCTGTTAGAGGTGTTGCAGAAATGTCTGCGATCGAGTAAATAGCTCTACGAACGAATGGATCGGATCAGATTGGAAAATGGAAAGATTTGTACAAGTTATACGTTTCGTCACCATTTTGTGGAAAATCGTTAGGGTTAGGTATGAATATGTCAGATACCTGTGACTCGATTGGTGAAATAGTCTCTCTCTCAAAAAATATGTTTTTTTACCGTTACCGACGCACAAAGAAAATATTTTCTTGCGAATGAACAAGATATTGAGAATTGTCCATATGGAAGATCATAATTATTGATACGGGTCTTTTCCGCATAAAAGGAATCCTTTGTTACAATAGAACCAGAAGTGCTGGATCATTCAAGAATCGAAGTCGATTTGCTTTATAAAAAGAAGATATCAATGAACTTCTATCAAATGGTTTCACGGGATTCAGCCAATTGTCTCGATCGTGGGATAGCATTGAGAAATAGGAATCCGTGTTATCAAAGGATTTCCTGCGATTATTTCTAGTATGGAATGAGTCAATCATCCACTTTGGTATCTTTTTGAACAAAAATGAGAATATTGTTCCCCCATTGATCAAGAATTTCGGTCTTTGGGAAGTATCATGATCATCCAATAAGAAGGGTTTCAATTTCTTCAAATGAACGATTTGAAGACCTATTGATTCTAACACCTGATTGCAGAGTTGATCATTCGGACCTTTCAATTCATAGATGTGGATCTCGGACCTATGAATGGGGATATTCCCGATACTCACAGAGAAAAAGGAAAGTGGCTTGGACAAAAAGCGAAGTGACTTGGACAAAAAGAGAAGTAACTTGGACAAAAAGAAACGAAGTGTCTTAGACAAATCTTGTTTGTCGATAGCTTCGGACCAATCAATCGAATATTGATTAATACGTAATCGATCGAACACTACTTGAAAACGGTTCTTCTGTTCAAAAACGAAATGTTCCAAATGTTCCTGGAAATTCTTGCTCCCATCGGAGCATTTGTATCTATATGCATCAGAATTCCGATTCATGGATCTCTCGGTTCGAGAAATAAGAGGATCAAACCATTTCTTCTGACTCTTTTTCCAATTCGATAAATGTTGGTTGATCGTATATTTCATTATAGTTATATGATTCAGAGTATCATTTCCTATTTGACCCCTTGAATTCCATATTCGAAGTTGCGATCGGATCTATTCATTAAAAAAAATCGATTCGATACATTTCTTATGTACCCATGGATTCTATATTGGATTTGAATCAGATCTCGGATCAATCTATATTGATTGACTGCCTCCGTTTTGTTGTTGCTAGCAAATACTGCTGCTTTTTAGTTTTGGATCTTCCAAATCATTCCCACAGTAGATACGGACCGATTTTTTCTGATCCTTCGATAAAAGATTCATTCTCTTCATAAAAAAGGAGGTAGAACCAAAAAGATTTCCTTTTCGATTCATCTCTGGAGTTGAATACCTCATTCAAAATTTTTTTGATCAATCCGTAGGAATCAATATAAAAGGCAAATCCCCTATGATACACCAGATCCGGCTCGGTTATTGATAGAGTGAATAGATCTGCTATTTCTTGAAATCTCTCTTCTGATTCAAAATCGTGGTGTAACGTGTATCCCCCCTTGTTCCGGTTGTGGAATAGATGAAATAAATCAAAAAATAGATTTTTGTTCAAGAATGAAATCTTATTGGAACTGTCCATATCCGGTTCATCCTTCGGAACCATATCACATCCCGGATCTGATGAAATAGGATGAATTGAGACGGTATTTTGTAAATACGTAATTATCTTGAATATATCAACCATTTCTTTATTTTCCGATCGCCTGGAAGGGACAAAAGAAACATCTTGTTTTTTCTTCAATAATTTCTGATCTCTAGTGGACCTCTCAGTAGGATTCGAACCCAGATGAAGTTCTGACCATCTGTCAGAGAAAAAAGAACGAATTGATCTGGTAGGATTCCCAGAAATTCTTCGATTTCTTCTGGAAGCAGAAGATTATTCATCTGCTTCTCACGTCCCGTGAATAGCCGGGACATTGAGGAAGATCCAAGAAGGCATTTCGGGAATCGATCTGATTCTATCTCTGTTAGTTCTGTTTGAAGAAAGGAAGGATCCCAAAGAATCGATCTTTCTTTTAGTTGCTGAATCTCTGTTTGATCGATCAATGTGTGATATTCTGAATCCTCATTTCTAATGGAATCGAAATGATCTCTGGATTGATCAGAAGATCCTTTCAATTGGCTAGAATCCGTTACTTGAACGAAAAGAGATCTTGTGGAATCATATTGAATATTTGACAATACATTCCGTACCTTGCTAAAAAACCGATCCTTGTTTACCAACCACACATTGTCTAACCAAATCCAATTTTCTCTCGATACGTTCCTCAAAAAATCCGATTCGTGCTGATTCTTCCCCCAACTAACGGAGAGATCTTGGCGGAGTTGCCACATAGGAAATTGAGCACAATTTTGCAAAGAAATACCCCTCTTGTTTCTCGAGAAGAGATGGGAAAGATGCTCAATATCATTTGATTGAATAGTTGCCTCAGCTCCTTGTTGTTTGAAGAAACCCTCCCCTTCAATTGGTCTTTTTTCACGAAAAGCAGACATGAGATAACAAATCAAGTCTTTCCCTAAGATTTCGAATAGCTGTCCCGAATTCAAGTTGATTATGTTTCGCTTCTTCCTCGGAGAAAGACGATCAAACAATTCCCAATCATGGTCCTTGCGGATCGGATCATCCGTATGGAATAAAAAAATAAACTCAGATATTTGCTATCTTTCTCTTTGAATGAGATTTCCATTCCAGCTACAGTTTCATTAGATATCTTACAACTAGAATCCCTCTTTTCCGATCCGGTTCCTCCACCACCGCGAACCCCAGTTAGATTCAGACATGATACACTTTTTATTTATTGGGAGAACCCAAGTACTCTCTTGTAGATGTGGATCCATGAAACAACTCGCAGAAATCTTTTTCCCTTTTGGAAGATAGAGAGGCGAAACAATCAACCTATTGATATTGGAAGACAAAAGATTCTTTCAATGTCTCATTTCTGGGTCAATGGAATTCATAGGTATAGGAAAAGCCCCATCAAATAGAGATTTTTCTTTCGACCATCTTTCGATTGTTAATACGAGATATAAGGACCGCTACTACAAGCAGTACTACACCTTTGATCGCGAAATATCGATTGCTTGTTGAACGTGAAAGTAGGATACTCCAAATTCGGGGGTCAAAGAGTTTCATAAAACGTTCTTGGTGGAAAAAAATGGGAGTGAAAGATCCCACTGAATCGAATTTGATCCATGAATCATAGTGAGAATTCTTGATCTCTCTCAATATCTCTCTCAATTCGAAGATCCAGGATTTGAATTGATGTCCTTTCATTGATTCCTCCTAAAGATTTCATTTCAATTGGAATTTGGTTATTCACGATGTACGATGATCCCTGTTAAGCATCCATGGCTGAATGGTTAAAGCGCCCAACTCATAATTGGCGAATTCGTAGGTTCAATTCCTGCTGGATGCACGCCAATGGGAACGTGTTTAATAAGTCTATTGTAATTGGCTCTGTATCAATGGAATCTCATCATCCATACATAACAATTGGTATGGTATATTCATACCATAACATATGAACAGTAAATTCAATTCTTATCGATACTGGAACTCATAGGGAAGAAAATGGATTTATGGATGGAATCAAATATGCAGTATTTACAGAAAAAAGTATTCGGTTATTGGGGAACAATCAATATACTTCTAATGTCGAATCAGGATCAACTAGGACAGAAATAAAGCATTGGGTCGAACTCTTCTTTGGTGTCAAGGTAATAGCTATGAATAGTCATCGACTCCCAGGAAAGGGTAGAAGAATGGGACCTATTATGGGACATGCAATGCATTACAAACGGTTGATCATTACGCTTCAACCGGGTTATTCTATTCCACCTCTTATAGAAAAGAACTTAAAGCAAAATACTTAATAACACGGCGATACATTTATACAAAACTTCTACCCCGAGCACACGCAATGGGTCGTAGACAGTCAAGTGAAATCAATCCACGAAATAATTTGATCTATGGACAGCATCGTTGTGGTAAAGGTCGTAATTCCAGAGGAATCATTACCGCAGGGCATAGAGGGGAGGTCATAAGCGTCTATACCGTAAAATCGATTTTAGACGGAATGAAAAAGACATATCCGGTAGAATCGTAACCATAGAATACGACCTAATCGAAATGCATACATTTGTCTCATACACTATGGGGATGGTGAAGAGATATATTTTACATCCCAGAGGGCTATAATTTGGAATACCATTGTTTCTGGTACAGAAGTTCCTATATCAATGGGAAATGCCCTACCTTTGAGTGCAGTTTGAACTATTGATTTACGTAATTGGAAGTAACCAATTAGGTTTACGACAAAACCTAGAAATCGATCACTGATTTTGAGTACCTCTACAGGATAGACCTCAACAGAAAACTGTTGAGTAACGGCAACAAGTGATTGAGTTCAGTAGTTCCTCATAGAAAATTATTGACTCTAGAGATATGGTAATATGGAGAAGACAAAATTGTTTGAAGCACGCACAGAGCCAGAGCGCCCCTTGTTTCAAAGAGGAGGACGGGTTATTCACATTTAATTTGATGGTCAGAGGCGAATTGAAAGCTAAGCAGTGGTAATTATAAAGATCCCCCGGGGAAAAATAGAGATGTCTCCTACGTTACCCGTAATAAATATGTGGAAGTATCGACGTAATTTCATAGAGTCATTCGGTCTGAATGCTACATGAAGAACATAAGCCAGATGACGGAACGGGGAGACCTAGGATGTAGAAGATCATAACATGAGGTGATTCGGCAGATTTGGATTCCTATATATCCACTCATGTGGTACTTCATCATAGG
>JAFKAK010000629.1:7500-16587 GCA_019914995.1 Acanthochlamys bracteata
GGGGCTTATCCCCCATCATAAATAATTCACCAATTCATTAATATGGATAATATCCAAATACCAAATGCGTTCTCTATGTGACCTATAGAGGAAAAGAGGTTTTGTTCTTTTGAAATCAAAAAAACAACTCCTTCTTCTTCTGTAAAAAATTCTTCTAATAATTCCGAACCTAATCTTTGCAAAAAAAAGCACGTACTGTACTTTTATGTTTACGAGCTAAAGTTCTAGCACAAGAAAGTCGAAGTATATACCTTATTCGATATAAGCTCTGTTTTTGAGGATCCACTATAATAATGAGAAAGATTTCTACATATCCGACCAAATCTATCAATAATATCAGAATCCGATAAATCCGTCCAGATTGGCTTACTACTAGGATGCCCGGATACAGTACAAAATTTAGCTTTAGACAAAGATCAATAAGAGGAAGAATGGGACTATGGTATCAATTTATTAGTAATAGTATCTATTAAAAGGAATTCTCTAGCATTTGATTCCTTACAGACGAAGTATTTTTTAATACACTTGAAAGATAACCGAGAAAATAGAAGGAATGATTTCCTAATTGGTTTATTGAAATTCTGTAAGGCTGAGCCCAAAAATGAAAATAATATTGCCAGAAATTGACAAGATGACATCTCCATTTCTTCATCAAAAGATAAGATCCTTTTGATGCCAAATTACTTTTCCTTGATATCGAACATAATGCATAAAAGGATCTTGAAGACCCAAAGGCCTTCTGACAATAATTATGACACACTACTATAAGATGTTCCATTTTTCCATAGAAATGTGTTCGCTCAAGAAAGATTCCATAGGATTTTGATTGTAAATAAGAGGATTGTTTACGAAGAAACACTAAGACAAATTCACATTCAGATACATAAGAATTATATAGGAATCGAAAGAGTCTTTTATTTTCTTTTGAAAAGGATTTCTTTGGAAAAAAAAAACTATTCCCATTATGATGTTCGTGGGAAAGAATCATAATAAATGCAAAGAAAAAACATCTTGGATCAGCATTGAAGAATTTGCACCAAGATTTCCAAATGGATGGGATAGGGTATTAATATATCTGACACATAGTTTAAATGTGATAATTTGTCTTCTAAAGGAAATATTGAATGAATAGATCGTAAAGTCTGAGATTTTGGTATTCTTTTTTCCTCGAAGGAAAATAGTAATTGCTGAGAGAATGGAATTTCTGCAATGATCGCAAAAACTTCAGATATCATTTGAGAATAAAAAGAATTGTTATGCTCAATCAATCGATTTTGGTTAGATTCATTAACAGAATAAATCAAATAATTCTGTTGATACATTCAGTAATTAAATGTTTTACAAGTACTGAACTAGATTTATTATCATAACCCCCAATTTCCATAGGTTCGTAAAAAATCGAACCCTTTAAACCATAATCATGAGCAAGTGCATAAATATACTCCTGAAAGAAAAGTGGGTATAGGAAGTGTTGTTGCCGAGATCTATCTTTTTCTAAATATTCTTGTAATTCTTCTATTTTCATTTCTACTTGAACCAGAAGTAGGAGGCATTTCTTGGATTATCAAATAATACATAGTGCAATACGGTCAGAACAGGGCATGTAATTTATATAGTATACAAATATACATATATACCTACTATATACCCATACCCGCGGATAGAAGGGAGTCCAATCACAGACTTTTTCCTCTCCTTTTGATCCAATTAATTTATAATTCTCGGAGGTAAAAATCCTTTATTTTTGCAACCCGATTGCTCTTTTGACTTTGGAAAAATTCTCTTTATCAGTATACTTCTTCTTATACACATCCATCTTTAATCCATAATAGATAATAGGTAGGATTCATAAAAAAAAAAAAAAAAGGTCCACTTACAGTAGAACCCTTTACCACATCTGGCACTAATTTATTTTTAACATCTAATTAGATCGGGTAATTATTCAAATTAAGAACATAAGCTCGTTGCTTTTTGTTTTACAAAAATTGGGCCCTACCCTAGGCCCCTATCCATTTATTCATTAGACCAAACAAGAAATGTTGGGAATTTCCTTTTTTTCGTCCCCTTCCAAAAATAAAATACAATATTTTTGTAATGATCCAGTAAGGATAAACTCAAAGTTCTACTTAAAAAATTACAATAAGAAATTACAAGTTTCTCATTGTATTACGTACGACATGCTATTTTTTCCATTCATTACCTTTCAGGATCAGTCGTGGTCTTATAGACTCTACCAATAGTCTGGACGAATTCCTTACTTCATCCAAATGTGTAAAAGATGATAGTCGCACTTAAAAGCCGAGTACTCTACCGTTGAGTTAGCAACCCAGAAAATTTGCTATGTAGATACGATCGAAATAAAAAGAAAAAAAAAATTGGAGCACTGCACGACCTCGTCAAAGCATTGAACTAACAACAAGTCCAAACCAAAGGAAAAAATTGATGATCAATTATCAATTAAATTCTCAATTATTATAATTATCAATTATAATTATATTTAATAAATTTAATTTGCTAAAATACCAACAAATTAGGTGGGCGGATCCACAACGGATTCTTTTGCTAATAGGGATGTATATACAAATTGATGGACTACCCAATTGGTTCATAAAATACGTCTTCTATGATAGTAAGACAAATCCATCATTTGCTTGAAATAAAATAAAAACCCATAAATAAATATGGAATAGGGATAAACAGATCTATTTATCTATGATCGAATTATATTTGTTCAATACACCATTGTCAATATGAATGTTGAAAACAAATCAAATTAAGTAAACTAAATAAAGACTTGTGTTGAATTGGCACAACATAACTGAGCACAACATAACAAAGTAAAGTGAAAAAAAAGTAGAAAAAATTATTTAATTACTGGTAATATAAAAGTACAGCAACATACCTTTTGCTTTTTTTTTATTTCTTTCTATGAAAATACGAACGATTGATTCCTTTGTGATACACTTTTAATCGAAATATTTTTACCAATCCCGGCCAATTGTACTTTTTTTTTTCATATGAAAATTAATATGAATGAGAAAATAAGAATCATAGAAGTCTGATCTTTTCGTATCCATTATATACAACATTTTACCAAAAATAATTGAAAAAATCACGGATATTTGAAAGGTCATTTTACTGAAATAGCACAGTACCGATAGATATTAATCTATTGTTGGGTACAATATGATACATTTTGCATTTCTGATGGAAACGATCTGGGACGGAAGGATTCGAACCTCCAGTAACAGGACCAAAACCCGCTGCCTTACCACTTGGCCACGCCCCATTTAGATTTCTATTGGCCACTAATAAAAAAGTAATATTGGCATTGCTAATTCGTCAATTATGGCCCCAAAATGGGATATAATGTTGCTAGGATTTGACACTTGTAGATAAAAAAATTCATTGATCATTACATATAATTCAATTAAGATATTGTATGAAAGTACAATTCCTTGTATTCTCATTTGAGAATGGAAGGAAGGATTTTTGATTTGGGAGAGCTTAGAGAAAAGAAGGATTTTTGACCTGTCTTTTTCATTTTTTCCTTATAAAAAACTCAATCAAAATCAAATTATCTAATCTACGAGAACTAAATCTTTCTTATGCTTAATATCTTTAATTTAATCTGTATCTGTCTTAACTCTGCCTTTTATTCGAGTAGTTTTTTCTTCGGCAAATTACCAGAGGCTTATGCCATTTTCAACCCAATCGTAGACGTTATGCCTGTCATACCTGTACTCTTCTTTCTATTAGCTTTTTTGTTTGGCAAGCTGCTGTAAGTTTTCGATGAAATCCTTACTACTTTCCTAAATTCAGGATTTATTCGATAAATAAAAGATTATAAAAAATTGATAAGATCAGATAAATCTTACATTACATTATGTAATTATGAACCCTTTATTCATAAATCGAAATTCTTGACCTTATTGTGGATATAAGACGAATTTTTTTTTTTTTCGTTTTTAGGGTGTCATATGTCAAAATAGTGTATATGGTAAAAAAATAGGCAATCTATTCTCTCTTTTACAAAAAATGATCTTATCTTGGAGATTGTGTAATGCTTACTCTCAAACTTTTCGTTTACACAGTAGTGATATTCTTTGTTTCTCTCTTCATATTCGGATTCTTATCTAATGATCAGGACGTAATCCTGGACGTGAAGAAAAAAATAGAAAGAGCAAGATAGTTTCGTTTTTCCGTCTTTTTTTTTCTGAAATTTTTCTTATTTTTATTTTTTATCTATTCCATAGATTTAATTATGATAAAAGATAAAAAAGGATAAAAAATTTTTTTTCAATTAAAAAGCCTCAAGCAATAGAAAAAAAAGAGCGGAGAGAGGATTCGAACCCTCGGTACGAATAACTCGTACAACGGATTAACAATCCGCCGCTTTTAGTCCACTCAGCCATCTCTCCCAACTTTCTATTAGAAATTTTTTTGACACGTGAAGTAAAGATTGATAAAAACCCCAGTTTTTTCCTTCTTTAGGAATTTTATTATAAGGATAGAATCAAAATATAGAAGATATACACAAAAAATTTTTGATCAGAAACTCCATTTAGATAATTGACTCAAAACAGATATCTCCAATAGAAAGAGTACTTTCTTCTTTTATTTCTTTTGTAGGAAAGGTTCTTTTATTCCCCCGGCCCGATTAAATACTGGCCGGGACATTACTTCTTTTGATTTTTGATCCAATCAAATTAATCAAAATGATTTCATTTATATGATCTGATATCCAATTAGAGATACTTGCTATTGGAGTAGCAACAAGTGCAATTTCCATTCCTATGATAGAATGAAGTATCATATATTATTACTATATAATATATATAGTAATCGAATATTATATATAGTAATCAATTTACTTACTGAAAAATTGGAAAAAGCTGGAATTGGAATAAGGAATAAAAAATACATACATATATGAAACAATAGCAGATATTAAGCACACATATATATAATATATAACTATATTATATAGTTATAATATAACTCATTTCCTTCTTCAGAAAAACACATAAGACCCAATTGGCCCGAATTCATAAGATCAGGTGGGTGAAAAAGAAGTTGCAAAAAAAAGGAACCGTGTTCATCATTTTTATGGTCCAAGTCCAACTCTTTCTGTACAGAACTGTCAGTAATGACTTCCCAGCAAACAAAAGCAAAACAATAAAGTATAATAATATAACTTTTCAAAATTTGAATAAAAAAAAAAACTTTTTGCTATTCACCTATTTTTTCCAAAGGTCCTGAGTACGAAAGAAAGACGCGTAAACGCTCGAATTTTCATGATTCTGACACTTGCAATTTTAATTGTAATTGGGTCTCGCCCCCTTTCTTTATTCGACAAAGATTCCATATTTATACAATAATGAAATTGTAGCGGGTATAGTTTAGTGGTAAAAGTGTGATTCGTTCTATTAACAACTTAAATAGTTAAGGGGTCTTTCTGTTTTTTTTTTCATATTCTGATCAAAAACTTTATTTCTTAAAAAGGGTTATAATTCTTTACCTCTCAAAGGCACAGCATATTTGAGGAAATATATACATTCTCGCGATTTGTATCCAAGATTCAATTCGAAATTGAATAAAAATTTGGATTATAAATTGCGAAGCATAAGCTTTTTTGAATTGGATGAACTCTTCCAATTGCATGAGTATGAGTAAAGGATCCATGGATGAAGAAACAAAAGTCTATTTCAATCGTAACTAGATCTTCAATTTTTGTGTTGTAAAAGGAGATTGAAGCCAAATAGCTATAAAACAGTAGTTTTGGTTTACTAGAACTGTCGACATATTATTTCAGCTCGGTGGAAACTAAATTCTTTTTCTAAGGATCCCGCAGTGGAAATAAGGAACAAATAACTAGACTAGATGGATTTGGTATAATTTCCCTCCTCTAGAGTAGAGGATCATCTAGAAAGCAATTTGCGTGCATTCAGACAAAAAAGCTGACATAGATGCTATGGATCTCATTTTTTTTTTTCTTCGGATTTAGGATGGCCCTTTTTGTTTTGATACATCGTAACTTTTCTTTTTTTTTTTTTACGTTTATGCCTTAGATCTGGGAATACATCGATCTTCCATAAAGAGCCGAATGAAACCAAAATTTCATGTTCGGTTTTGAATTAGAGACGTTAAAAATGATCAACCAACGTCGACTATAACCCTAGCCTTCAAGCTAACGATGCGGGTTCGATTCCCGCTACCCGCTCCATATTCCTTATTATAATTATGCATGCATTTACACATGCATCATCAATTTTGATATGCACTTTTTTTCTTCCTAAAAAAATTTTCTGTGTAATCGCATTTTTTCAAAAAAAAAAAAAAAGATTAAGAAAAGGCGTCCATTGTCTAATGGATAGGACAGAGTCTTCTAAACCTTTGGTATAGGTTCAAATCCTATTGGACGCAATTTGTTTCGATCTATTTTGAAAAGTTCTATGCCAAGAAACTCATTTTCAATAACTCAATCAAAAAAATTTATGAATAATGACTCGTGTACTAAGACTACGAAGGTGTACTAAAATTAAGAAGAAGAATGAGAAACTTATGTTTGTTCCTGAAGTAGAAACAGTTCTATCTGTTCTTGAATAGCTTCCTTCAAAAGGGTTTCTGCTTCTTCGGTGAATATCTTGGTGGAAGATATAATTTCTTGGAATTCAGGCTTATTCTTTTTTTTAAATAGGTACGTAACTGAACGAAATTTCTTTACCTGTCAATTTCTAATGAATCAAGATATCCATTTGTTCCAGTATAAATAGTAGCTATCTGTTCTTCCACTGTAAGAGGGTCTGATTGGGATTGTTTGAGCAACTCGCGTAATCGTTGACCTCTTGCCAATTGATTCTGAGTCGCTTTATCGAGATCAGAAGCAAATTGTGAAAAAGCTTCTAACTCCGCGAATTGAGCTAGTTCCCAATTTTGATTTGCCGGCTACTTGTTTCATGGCTTTAATTTGAGCTGCGGATCCTACTCTGGAAACAGAAATACCTACATTAATAGCAGGTCGAATTCCAGCATTAAATAGATCGCCGGATAAGAATATTTGTCCATCTGTAATGGAAATTACATTAGTAGGAATATAAGCTGAAACATCTCCAGATTGAGTCTCAACTATTGGTAAAGCGGTCATACTCCCTTCACCTAAAGGAGAACTTGATTTAGCGGCTCTTTCCAAAAGGCGTGAATGCAAATAAAAAACATCTCCCGGATAAGCTTCACGACCTGGGGGTCTTCTTAATAGAAGAGACATTTGTCGATAAGCTTGTGCCTGTTTGGAGAGATCATCATAAATTATTGAAGTATGTCGTTTACGATACATAAAATATTCAGCCAGAGCCGCTCCTGTATAAGGAGCGAGATATTGTAATGTAGCAGGGGAATCTGCCGTTTCCGCTACCACAATAGTGTATTCCATCGCCCCCCGTTCCTGTAAACTAGTCACTACCTGAGCTACAGAAGATGCTTTTTGACCAATAGCTACATAAACACATATTACATTTTGCCCTTTTTGATTTAGAATCGTATCCGTAGCTACTGCTGTTTTACCGGTCTGTCTGTCCCCAATAATTAATTCTCGTTGACCGCGTCCTATAGGGATCATCGAATCAATAGCAATAAGCCCTGTTTGAAGAGGCTCATATACGGAACGGCGCGAAATAATACCTGGGGCAGGGGATTCAATCAAGCGAGATTCAGAAGCAGAAATTTCCCCCTCTCCCATCAATAGGTTTAGCCAAAGCATTTATAACACGACCCAAATAACCCTCACTCACGGGTATTTGAGCAATTCTTCCTGTTGCTTTTACAGAGCTTCCTTCTTGTATCATCAAACCATCGCCCATTAATACGACACCAACATTATTTGATTCCAAATTCAGAGCAATTCCTATTGTACCCTCTTCAAATTCTACTAATTCGCCTGCCATCACTTCATCAAGACCATGAATACGAGCAATACCGTCGCCTACTTGAAGTACGGTACCGGTATTCACAATCTTTACTTCTCTATTATATTGTTCAATACGTTCACGGATAATATTACTAATTTCGTCGGCTCGAAGAGTTGCCATTAGTCTATTTTTATTCTTTTTGTGGAGCAAGGAAAAAAAATAATGCCTAAACTCTAAACTATCTAAACTACCTAAACTAAAAGTAGAAGGGCTAATCAGTTATTTCTTCCATGGATCTGAGTATGCCAATATTAGCACTGATAGTGCGAAAATGTAACTCGCTATTCAAACAACTATTAAGAGTTCCTAAAGCTCCTTGTAAGGCTTGTTGGAAAACCCGCTGTCGGACCTGACTAATCGCCCTCTGTTGTTCAAAATGAAGGGTTTCATTTTTGTAATTTTCTAATCGTTCCAAACTATCACAAGTGGCATTAATCAAATTTTCTTTTTCTCGTTCTATCTCAGAGTATCCATTCCGTCGATACTCATCTGCTTCCATTTCCACTTTTCGTAAGCGAGACCGGGCTCTTTCGAGCTGCTCAACAGCCCCTCTACGTAATTCTTCTGAATTTCGAATAGTACTCAAGATCCTCTGTTTTCGATTATCTAATAAATCAGTTAATGAAAGTAGATTAGCTTACCATTAATTTCACAACTTCCATGATCTCTTCCCGAACCAAACATGAATCTTTCGATTCATTTGGCTCTCACGCTCAATTATTTATTTCCTTTTATGGGCATTCCCATAGTGTTTTTGTAATGTAATGAGCCTACCCTCTCCTCTCTTTTCTGTTTGTATCCAAAGATATGAAACTGATACAAGACCTAAATATTAGGAGGACTCTTCGGACTAGACAAAAAAATCTATAATTGTCAGTAAAGTTGTTTTTTTATTTATTCTTTCTTTATTGAACTTGAAATTCCAATAATTTCCCTTTTTCAAATCCAAAAATTCCTCTTTTTTATACATAGGTTGTCGATTCGGCATTGGATAAAAAAGGCAAGATGCCTATTTTTCTGGTAAATGGTTCAAATAATTAAAATTTATCGATATGAGTGTTTTATATCGGATAAATTACCAATTCTTCATTTTTAAACCATTTCGGTACTTACTAAAGTA
>JAFKAK010000630.1:7705-15881 GCA_019914995.1 Acanthochlamys bracteata
CACATTTATTCATGAAATGGGTTGGATTAGTATTATTCTGGATACAGCAAAATCATTCTATTCGATCTAGATCTAATAAGTACCTTGTGTCAGAATTGAGAAATTCTATGGCTCGAATCTTTAGTATTCTCTTATTTATCACCTGTGTCTACTATTTAGGCAGAATGCCGTCGCCTAATATCACTAAGAAACTGAAAGAAACCTCAAAAACGGAAGAAAGGAGAGAAAGTGAGGAAGAAAAGGAGGATCCGGACAAAATAGATGAAACGGAAGAGATCCGAGTGAATGGAAAGGAAAAAACAAAGGATGAATTACACTTTCACTTTAAAGAGACATCCTATTTGAAAGAGACATCCTATAAAGATAGCCCAGTTTACAAAGATTCTTATCTTGATGGATATCAAGATAATTGGGAATGGGAAGACTTAAAGAAGAAGAAAAAGAAAAAAGACTTATTTCGGGTTTGAAAAACCTTTTGTGACTTTCCTTTTTGATTCTAAACGATGGAATCGTCCATTGCGATATATAAAAAATGATCGATTTGAAAATGCTGTACGAAATGAAATGTCTCAATATTTTTTTTATACATGTCCAAGTGATGGAAAACAAAGAATATCTTTTACATATCCACCTAGTTTATCAACTTTTTCGGAAATGATAGAACGAAAAATGGATTTGTACACGACAGAAAAACTATCCCATGAAGACCTGTATAATTATTGGATTTATACCAATGAACAAAAAAAATTTAAATTAAATCCAAATTAAAAAAAAATAAAAAAATCAGTAAAAATATTAAGACATAAGATGAATACAAGAATAGATAGGACGATATTCGTCCCCCCCCCATATATTTGATTCCTTCTCCTATAAAGAAACTTGCAAGACCAACTCCATTTGTGATTCCATCAATTATACGTCTATCAAAAAAATGAATTAATTTGGCCAATCTTCGTATACCTGTGGTAAAAACCCTAGTATAAAAAAAATCTATGTAAGCACGGTTATATGACCAATTATATATCACATTTTTTATTCGGTCCAAGAAAATCCTTTTAGGACTCATTTTACAAATGAATTAATTAAGTCCAAATTTTTAAAGATGAATAAACAGACCCATAGAAAATATATGCTATGAATAGTCCGAAAAGGGCTATACTTACTGAAAAAATTGCATTTATGAAAAATTCATACCAATCCGCAGCAGGAGGAGAATTCCAATTTGAATGAAAAGGGTTTTCCCCTGGAGTTAGTAATTTTGATAATATATCAAAATTTTTGGATCCTTGATCAAAAGGAATTCCTATTATTCCAACGAACAAAGTAAATAATACCAATACAAGCAGAGGAAATAGCATAGTATTGTCCGATTCATGAGGATACATGGAAGTATATTTATTTCCATAGTAAGTACGAAAATCTCGCATTTGATTTCTTACATTATTACCACTTTTATATGTATCCTTTGCAAAAAAGGAGGCCTTATTATTCACAAATACATTTTTATTGACTGTTTCGGGTGCTTCTTTTCCCCATATAGATATTGAATAGAACGAGCTATTTTTAGTACTACTGTAATTTTTAAAATGAAGGTTCAAATACCCATCAAAAGTAAGTAAATATATACGAAACATATAAAATGCAGTTAGTCCCACTGTGAAATAAGCTATTATGGCAAATATTGGTGAATACAACCAACTATCATTAAAATTTCATCTTTGGACCAAAAAAACAAGCAAGAGGTGGAATACCACAAAGGGAAAGTGTACCTAATAAAAAAGTTTTTGTAATTGGAACATATCTTCTTAAACCACCCATAAGAACCATATTCTGACTTTTATCTGGTGAATATCCAACAATGGGTTCCATTGCATGAATAATAGATCCAGATCCTAAAAACAATAAAGCTTTAGAGTAGGCATGAGTGATCAAATGGAATAAAGCAGCTCGATAAGAACCTATACCTAGAGCTAACATAATATAACCCAATTGAGACATTGTAGAATAAGCTAAACTTCTTTTAATGTCTCTTTGAGCAAGAGCCAAAGTAGCTCCTAATAGGACTGTTATTACACCTATTAAAGAAATAAGATCCATTATGTAAGGTATAACTATGAAAAGAGGAAAAAGCCGAGCTACAAGAAAAATTCCTGCTGCTACCATAGTAGCAGCATGTATAAACCGAAATAGAGTGGGCCCTTCCATGGCGTCAGGTAACCATACGTGAAGTGGAAATTGTGCAGATTTCGCAATTGCAGCTACGAATAATAAAGAAGCACATAGAGTAGCAAATAAAGAATGAACTCCATTATTATGGATCAAGTTATTAACTATTTCGAACAAATCCCGAAATTCTAAACTACCTGTTATCAATAAAGACCTAAAATTCCTAATAATAAACCAAAATCTCCTACGATTAGTTACAAAAGCCTTTTGACAAGCACTTGCTGCACTTGGTCGTGTGAACCAAAACCCTATTAATAAATAGGAACACATTCCAACTAGTTCCCAAAAAATATAAATTTGTATCAAATTAGAACTAGTAACTAATCCCAACATGGAAGCATTGAAAAAACTCATATAAGCAAAAAATCTCAAATATCCTTGATCATGAGACATATAATTGTCACTGTAAATAAGAACCATGATTCCAACCGTAGTAATTAGTATCGACATAATAGAAGTAAGTGGATCAATCAAGTGTCCAAACTCTAAGGAAAAATCATTATTGATGGTCCAAGACCATAGATATTGATAGATAAAACTTCCATTTATTTGCTGAATAGACAAATTAGCCGAAACCACCATAGCTATACTCAACAGTAAAACACTAAGAAAAGCCCACATACGACGTATATTTTTTTTGTTGCTGTCGGAACAAGCAGAAGTCAAATCCTATTGACATAGTAACTGGAATTGGAAGAAAAGGTATTATCCACGCATATTGATATGTATGTTCCATAAGAAAACAAATTTTTATTTTTATTCTTATTAATTTAATTTATTAATTTAATTGTTTACGATTCACCAATTCTTATTCTTATCTCTTTCGAAAAAAGAACAATAATAAAAGAAATCAACAAAAAAATCAAAAGAAAATTGAATTTTTATTATTATGACTTTTTTCCCAGATACTTTGAAATATTCAAACAACAATGGGTTGGTCAACAATGAGTTGGTCAAATAATATGATCAAATAACTAAGCAAAGGTTATTTTCCAATTAATTATTAACTAAAGAAAAAAAAGATGACTAAAATTCTCTTTTTTATTAGATAATAGAATGTCTTGTTTAACAGATTAACTGCTGGTTTGAATTATAGGTATAGGCACAATACTCGTAACTTTATCAATTAATATAAGATTCCAATTTTCTTCTTTTTATGTGCTGATGCGCACATATCATATATGCACATATCATAGAAATTTCTATTATATTTGTATCTTAATGAAACAACTATTAAACACATAACGTAATAAGTATGGATAATGACTAAAAAGAACGATCAATACATGTCTTTCACATACAACGATAAAATTAGTAACTTTTTTTTGAATGGCGGTTCCAAAAAAACGCACTTCTATATCAAAAAAACGTATTCGTAGAAATATTTGGAAAAAAAGGGGATATTTAGCTGCAAAAAAAGCTCTTTCTTTAGCTAAATCGGTTTCCACGGGACATTCAAAAAGTTTTTTTGTGCGACAAACAAGTAATAAAGACTGAGAATAATCTGAATCAGGCATGGCTTGAAGAATTTTCAATTCTTTAAGATAAATAAAAAAATTTACTATTTACCAATATTGATATTTAGGAGTTACATAGTTCCATATTCCATATAAGTACATATAAGTCTTAGTTATAGTTAGACCTAGTTGCTGTATAGAATAAGAATTTTTCTGTCTACTGGGTTTTAGTTTTTTTTTGTATTATCTTTTTATCAATTAACTTTTTTTTTTGCTTTTTTTACTTTTCGCAATAGAAAAATATTTTCTATTGCGAAAAGATAAGATCAAACTTTTTTATGTCGATCCAAAAATACTAAAAAAACTAATTGTGTTATAATTAAGAATTTTGTACATTTGTACACAAGAAGAAAAAAGAATATGGTACTAAACTAAGCTATCAAAATTGTTAGAAAAGTTCCTTGATTTAGTGATGAAGTTGTGATACAAAAGAAATCCTAAGTATTTGTTTTTTTTTTTTCATTGACTTTTTTGTTTTGAATACATGAAATCGGATAAATGAAGAATGAATCTTCAAAAGAAGATAGAAAAAAATTCTTAGTTCTATATCTCTACTTAGTACAAAGTACAAAAATATTGAATTGCAACCCTTTCGGGAGAGCTTATTTTTTTTAGTATTTTAGTAAATGAAAGTTGATTATGAAAACGGAATCCTATGACGATACTAACTAAAGATTATTGAAGAATCAAATAAGAATTTGACTGAGTATTTATTCATTGATTCTAATGTTTACTAAACTATATCCATTCCTTGAATCTCGACGATTCAACACGAATTAACTATTATTATTTCAAGGAAGCCGCCATGGTGAAATTGGTAGACACGCTGCTCTTAGGAAGCAGTGCTAGAGCATCTCGGTTCGAGTCAGTGGCGGCATCCTCTAAAAAGGATACAATGAATCCTATAATGTATCCAATTCCCCATTTACATTTTCTAGACCCTTTTTACTTTTTATTTATTTATGATATTTACGACTTTAGAACATATATTAACTCATATCTCTTTTTCGATCATTTCAATTGTGATTATGATTCATTTGATGACTTTATTAGTCCACGAAATCGTAGGATTACGCGATTCGTCGGAAAAGGGAATAATAGCTACTTTTTTATCTATAACGGGATTATTAGTTACTCGTTGGATTTATTCGGGCCATTTTCCATTAAGTAATTTATACGAGTCATTAATCTTCCTTTCGTGGAGTTTCTCCATTATTCATCTGATTCCCTATCTTAGGAATCCTAATCTTAGGAAGATTAAAAACGATTTAAGTACAATAACTGCGTCAAGTACTATTTTTTTACCCCAAGGCTTCGCTACGTCGGTCTTTTAACTGAAACCCACCAATCTGCAATATTAGTACCTGCTCTACAATCTCAGTGGTTAATGATGCACGTAAGTATGATGTTATTGAGCTATGCAGCTCTTTTATGCGGATCATTATTAGCAATAGCCCTTATAGTTATTACATTTCGAAAAAACATCGATATTTTTTGTAAAAACAAAGATCTCTTAACAAATTCATTTATCTTTGATGAGACCGAATGTGTGAATGAGAAAAGAAGTGCTTTAAAAAGCACTTCTTTTCTCTCATTTCGAAATTATTACAAATATCAATTAACTCAACGTTTGGATTATTGGAGTTATCGTATCATTAGTTTAGGGTTTATCTTTTTAACCATAGGCATTCTTTCTGGAGCGGTATGGGCTAATGAGGCGTGGGGATCTTATTGGAGTTGGGATCCTAAGGAAACGTGGGCATTTATTACTTGGACCATATTCGCAATTTATTCACATACTAGAACAAATCAACCTTTGCAAGGTACAAATTCGGCGCTTGTAGCTACTATAGGATTTCTTATAATTTGGATATGCTATTTTGGAATCAATCTATTAGGAATAGGTTTACATAGTTATGGTTCATTCGCATGAACATCGAATTGAACGAACTACATGAAGAATGTATAAGAACATTGTTCTATATATAATGAAGGTTTGTGCAAGTTTTTGAGAACCGTTTGTTCAAACGGTTCTCAAAAACTCAAAACTTTCTAGATGGATCTTATTACAATTCTAATTAACTTTTTTCACTTTACACTTACTTTTTTTTGTTTTGTATCGTACAGGGAACTTAAAAAAAAATTATCAAAGAATTATACTTGAATTCTAAAATAGAATATAATAATTATAAAATATAATATAATACTTTTTATATAAAAATTTAATATAATATTTTTTTTTAGAAAATAAAACTTTCTATCTCATTAATGAGAACTATCTATGAAAGTAATTAAATAAGATAGCTTGCACCTTATCAATGGATAGCGAAAAAGAACGAAATCTGGATAAATACCAATACCTATTACGGGGAGAAGGGTACAGATCGAAACAAACAGTTCTCGTGGTCCAGAATCTACAAAATTGGAGTTTGGAACATTAAATAGCTTGTAGCCATAGAACATTTGACGTGACATAGATAATAAATAAATAGGAGTTAAAATCATTCCAATTGCCATTATAAAAGTAATTAGTATTTTTGACATTAAAAGATATTTTTGGCTAGTAATTATTCCAAAAAATACTACTGATTCTGCAACAAAACCACTCATTCCTGGCAATGCAAGAGAAGCCATTGAGAAGCTACTGAACATGGTAAACATTTTTGGCATTGGGATAGATATTCCCCCCATTTCGTCGAGATAAACAAGACGTGTTCTATCACAACTTGTTCCCGCCAAGAAAAACAGTGCAGCACCAATAAATCCATGAGAGAGTATTTGTAAAATAGCTCCATTAAGTCCCATATCTGTTATAGAACCAATTCCTATAATTATGAAACCCATGTGAGATACGGAAGAATAGGCTATTCTCTTTTTTAAATTGCGTTGACCGAGAGAGGTTGAAGCTGCATAGATTATTTGCATCGTTCCCTATTACCAACCAGGGAGAAAATATAGAATGAGCATGGGGTAATAATTCCATATTGATTCGAATCAACCCATATGCTCCCATTTTTAATAAGATTCCAGCTAGAAGCATACATGTACTGTAATGTGCTTCCCCATGGGTATCTGGTAACCATGTATGTAGGGGTATAATCGGTGATTTGACAGCATAAGCAATAAGGAAGCCAAAATATAATATTATTTCCAATCCCACGGGATAGGATTGATTAGCTAGTCTTTCCAAATTTAATGTGGGCTCGTTGGAACCATATAAACCCATAACTAGAACTCTATTAAGAGGAAAATAGAACCTCCTGCAGTATACAAAATAAACTTTGTAGCTGAGTACAGACGTTTCTTTCCTCCCCCATGGATAAAAGTAAGTAAACAGGAATTAATTCTAACTCCCATGAGGGAAAAAAAAAAGTAAAAGGTCTCGAAGAAAATAATCCCATTTGACCGCTGTACATTTGCTAACATCAGGAAATGGAACAATCGCGAATTTCGAGTAACGGGCCAAGCCGCTAAAGTTGCTAAAGTAGTGATAAATCCTGTCAGTAAAATAGGTCCTATCGAAAGTCCATCAATTCCCAGTCTCCAGTGAAAATCAAAAAAATTTATCCATTGATAATCCTCCTCCAATTGTATTAATGGATCGTCCAATTGGAAATGATAACAGAATACAAAAGTGGTTAGAAGGAGTTCTAATAAACAAATACAAATAGTATACCACCTAACAACCTTATTCCCTCTATGAGGGAGAAAGAAAATTGAAGAACCTGCAAATATTGGCAAAACTACAATTATTGTTAACCAAGGAAAATCACTCGTGATAAAGACAAGATACGCTTTGACCAGAAAAACCCGTCCTCGAAAAATCAATTATTCCGAGGACGGGTTTTTGTCGGTAAAGAGGAATCAAATGATTCAAGTGGAGTTTTTTTGTAAGGTATCAATAAGCTAGACCCATGCTGCGAGTTGTTTCATGCCATAAATAAACACGAACACTCAAAAAATCTGTTGGGCAAGCAGATTCACATCTCTTACAGCCTACACAATCCTCGGTTCTTGGCGCAGAAGCAATTTGCTTAGCTTTACACCCGTCCCAAGGTATCATTTCCAATACATCTGTTGGGCAAGCTCGTACACATTAGTACACCTATACATGTATCATAAATTTTTACTGAATGTGACATTGGATCTATAAAACATAAAAAATTTTCGATCTGGTAAAGTAAAATATATATAATTTTATTGTAAACAAGTAATTTATCAATTTTTAGAATCAATCCATTTAAAAATCTGTATGAGCAAGGGCCAAGAGACTTTGATTTCTGTTTAAACAACCATGATCGTGCAAGTCGCAGATGCGAATTCAATTTATATTATTAAAATAAATTATAGATGATGATTACGATTAATTATTCAATAAATTTGATTGATTGATACGAGTTGATTTTCTGTTACGATGGATCGATGAAACTATA
>JAFKAK010000631.1:0-5000 GCA_019914995.1 Acanthochlamys bracteata
TTATCTATTAATTTGTAATTAATTATCTATTAATTTGTAATTAAAGTAATAATTTGTAATTTGTAATTAGAGTAAAGTAAGATATTATGTTCCATGGAAGTAGACCCATATAGGCACTTATACATTCCGATATAAATAGAATAGATTGCACAAAAAAAATAGTTCTTTCGTCACACCGGAAGGAAAAAGGAGTTTAAAAGAGGTCCGTTGGGCACCTAATCGTTATGTCATAATAGATCCGAACACTTGCCCCGGATCTACTTCGATATCATAATTGCTCTAGTGAATAACTAAAAAAAAAAAAATAGATGGGTGGGAGATAGGAAAGAAAAGAACTAATCAGAAAAAAAAATATCCATCCTTCATAGGTTCACTAAAAACTTGACTGACTGTTGGCAAGTCTCTTTGTATGTGTTGTCCGGAAAGGAGGACTTAATGATTATTCGTTCGCCGGAACCAGAAGTGAAAATTATTGTAGTAGGGATCCCATAAAAACGTCTTTCGAGGAATGGGCCAGACCCGGTCATTTCTCAGAACAATAGCTAAGGGCCCCGATACTACCACTTGGATCTGGAACCTACATGCTGATGCTCACGATTTCGATAGTCATACCAGCGATTTGGAGAGATCTCTCGAAAAGTATTTAGTGCTCATTTCGGCCAACTCTCCATTATCTTTCTTTGGCTGAGCGGCATGTACTTCCACGGTGCCCGTTTTCCAATTATGAAGCATGGCTAAGTGATCCTACTCACATTAAACCTAGTGCACAGGTGGTTTGGCCAATAGTAGGTCAAGAAATATTGAATGGTGATGTGGGCGGGGGTTTCGAGGAATACAAATAACCTCCGGTTTTTTTCAGATTTGGCGAGCATCCGGAATAACTAGTGAATTACAACTCTATTGTACCGCAATTGGTGCATTGATCTTTGCAGCGTTAATGCTTTTTGCCAGTTGGTTCCATTATCACAAAGCCGCCCAAAATTGGCTTGGTTCCAAGATGTAGAATCTATGTTGAATCACCACTTGGCAGGGTTATTAGGACTGGGGTCTCTTTCTTGGGCAGGACACCAAATCCATGTATCTTTGCCGATTAACCAATTTCTAGACGCTGGAGTTGACCCTAAAGAGATACCACTTCCTCATGAATTTATCTTGAATCAGGATCTTATGGCTCAACTTTATCCTAGTTTTGCCGAGGGAGCAACTCCCTTTTTCACCTTGAATTGGTCAAAATATGCGGAATTTCTTACTTTTCGTGGAGGATTAGACCCAATAACTGGGGGTCTGTGGTTGAGCGATACTGCGCACCACCATTTAGCTATTGCTATTCTTTTCCTGATTGCCGGTCATATGTATAGGACCAATTGGGGCGTGGTCATGGCCTTAAAGACATTTTAGAGGCTCATAAAGGCCCATTTACAGGGCAGGGTCATAAAGGCCTTTATGAAATCCTAACAACATCATGGCACGCTCAATTATCTCTTAACCTAGCTATGTTAGGCTCTTTAACCATTGTTGTAGCTCATCATATGTATTCTATGCCCCCCTATCCATACCTAGCTATTGACTATGGTACACAACTTTCGTTGTTCACACATCACATGTGGATTGGCGGATTTCTCATAGTTGGTGCTGCTGCTGCATGCGGCCATTTTATGGTAGAGACTATGATCCAACTACTCGATACAACGATCTATTAGATCGTGTCCTTAGGCACCGTGATGCAATCATATCCCATCTTAACTGGGCATGTATATTTCTAGGTTTTCACAGTTTTGGCTTGTATATTCATAATGATACCATGAGTGCTTTAGGGCGTCCCCAAGATATGTTTTCAGATACTGCTATACAATTACAACCCATCTTTGCTCAATGGATACAAAATACCCATGCTTTAGCACCTGGCTTAACAGCTCCTGGTGCAACAACAAGTACCAGCTTAACTTGGGGAGGTGGTGAGTTAGTAGCAGTAGGCGGCAAAGTAGCTTTGTTACCTATTCCATTAGGAACTGCAGATTTTTTGGTCCATCACATTCATGCATTTACCATCCATGTGACTGCATTGATACTGCTGAAAGGCGTTCTATTTGCTAGAAGTTCCCGTTTGATACCTGATAAAGCAAATCTTGGTTTTCGTTTCCCTTGTGATGGACCTGGAAGAGGGGGGACATGTCAAGTATCTGCCTGGGATCATGTCTTCTTAGGGCTATTCTGGATGTACAATGCTATTTCGGTAGTCATTTTCCATTTCAGTTGGAAAATGCAGTCGGATGTTTGGGGTACTATAAGTGATCAAGGGGTGGTAACTCATATCACAGGAGAAACTTTGCACAAAGTTCTATTACCATTAATGGGTGGCTCCGGGATTTCTTATGGGCACAGGCATCTCAGGTAATTCAGTCTTATGGTTCTTCATTATCTGCATATGGTCTCTTTTTCTTAGGTGCTCATTTTGTATGGGCTTTCAGTTTAATGTTTCTATTCAGCGGCCGTGGTTATTGGCAAGAACTCATTGAATCCATTGTTTGGGCTCATAACAAATTAAAAGTTGCTCCTGCTACTCAGCCTAGAGCCTTGAGCATTGTACAAGGACGTGCTGTAGGGTGACCCATTACCTTCTGGGTGGAATTGCCACAACATGGGCATTCTTCTTAGCAAAATTATTGCAGTAGGATAATGGCTAGGAGGATTTGAAAGGCATTATGGCATTAAGATTTCAAGGTTTGCCAAGGCTTAGCTCAGGACCCCACTACTCGTCGTATTTGGTTTGGTATTGCTACCGCACATGACTTTGAGAGTCATGATGATATCACTGAGGAACGTCTTTATCAGAACATTTTTGCTTCTCACTTTGGTCAATTAGCAATAATCTTTCTGTGGACGTCCGGAAATCTGTTTCATGTAGCTTGGCAGGGAACTTTGAGTCCTGGATACAGGACCCTTTACACGTAAGACCTATTGCTCATGCAATTTGGGATCCTATTTTGGTCAACCAGCCGTAGAAGCCTTTACTCGAGGAGGTGCTATCGGTCCAGTGAATATCGCTTATTCGGTGTTTATCAGTGGTGGTATACAATCGGATTACGCACCAATGAAGATCTTTATACTGGAGCTCTTTTTCTATTATTTCTTTCTGCTATATCCTTAATAGCGGGTTGGTTACACCTACAACCTAAATGGAAACCAAGTGTTTCGTGGTTCAAAAACGCCGAATCTCGTCTCAATCATCATTTGTCAGGACTTTTTCGGGTAAGTTCCTTGGCTTGGACAGGACATTTAGTTCATGTGGCTATTCCCGCATCCAGGGGGGAGTACGTCAGATGGAATAATTTCTTAGATGTATTGCCGCATCCCCAGGGGTTGGGACCACTTCTTACAGGTCAGTGGAATCTTTATGCCCAAAACCCGGATTCAGCAGTCATTTATTTAGTACCCCCCAGGGGCAGGAACTGCCATTTAACCCTTCTTGGGGATTCCATCCACAAACACAAAAAGTTTATGGCTAACCGATATTGCTCATCATCATTTAGCTATTGCATTTTTTTTTCTAGTTGCTGGTCATATGTATAGAACTAACTTCGGGATTGGGCACAGTATCAAAGATCTTTTTAAACACATATTCCCCCGAAGTCGATTGGGACGTGGTCATAAAGGTCTTTATGACACAATCAATAATTCCTTCATTTTCAATTAGGTCTTGCTCTAGCCTCTTTGGGGTTATTACTTAGTAGTAGCTCAACACATGTACTCTTTACCTGCTTATGCATTCATAGCACAAGATTTTACTACTCAAGCTGCCTTATATACTCATCACCAATACATCGCAGGGTTCATCATGACAGGAGCCTTTGCTCATGGAGCTATATTCTTCATTAGAGATTATAATCCGGAACAGAATGAGGATAATGTATTGGCAAGAATGTTAGACCATAAGGAAGCTATCATATCTCATTTAAGTTGGGCCAGCCTGTTTTTGGGGTTCCATACCCTAGGCCTTTATGTTCATAACGATGTCATGCTCGCCTTTGGTACTCCGGAAAAACAAATCTTGATCGAACCCATATTTGCCCAATGGATACAATCCGCTCATGGTAAGACTTCATATGGATTCGATGTACTTCTATCTTCAACGAATAGTCCTGCATTCAATGCAGGTCGAAGCATATAGTTACCTGGCTGGTTGAATGCTATTAATGAGAATAGTAATTCACTCTTCTTAACAATAGGTCCAGGAGATTTCTTGGTTCATCATGCTATTGCTCTAGGTTTGCATACAACTACATTGATTTTAGTAAAGGGTGCTTTAGATGCGCGTGGTTCCAAGTTAATGCCAGACAAAAAGGATTTCGGTTATAGTTTTCCTTGCGACGGTCCGGGTCGCGGCGGTACCTGTGATATTTCTGCTTGGGACGCATTTTATTTGGCAGTTTTTTCTGGATGTTAAATACCATTGGGTGGGTTACTTTTTATTGGCATTGAAACACATTACATTATGGCAGGGTAACGTTTCACAATTTAATGAATCCTCTACTTATTTGATGGGATGGTTAAGAGATTATCTATGGTTAAACTCTTCACAACTTATCAACGGATATAACCCTTTTGGTATGAATAGTTTATCGGTATGGGCGTGGATGTTCTTATTTGGTCATCTTGTTTGGGCTACTGGATTTATGTTCTTAATTTCCTGGCGTGGATATTGGCAAGAATTGATTGAAACTTTAGCATGGGCTCATGAACGCACACCTTTGGCTAATTTGATTCGATGGAAAGATAAACCAGTGGCTCTTTCCATTGTACAAGCAAGATTGGTTGGATTAGCCCACTTTTCTGTAGGTTATATATTCACTTATGCAGCTTTCTTGATTGCCTCTACATCAGGAAAATTTGGTTAATTTAGTTATTTATTTATTTTTTTTATGTACTGTATCAGCTTATTACTGTATCAGCAACGATCTCTTTTTTTTTTTTCGAAAGGGGATCTACTTACTTATATTTTT
>JAFKAK010000631.1:10000-15000 GCA_019914995.1 Acanthochlamys bracteata
TGTAGCGGAAAAGAATAAGGATTTATACCTTTGGAGCATCCAGTAACAAGAAGATTAAATCGAAAATATCGAAAAATTATTGCATGGTCCAAAGAAAGAAAAAAATACACTTTTACAATTTAATCTATATCGAATTCAAATATCAGAATAGCTTATATAGTCATGATTCAACAGGTCAGGTCCACTTATTTTTTCTTGATTTTAAATTTTACAGTAGGTTTGTTTGATAGGAACAAGGAAGAAGTAGAAATACTTTAGTTTATTTTGGCGATTACTAATCAGTATTGGTAGAATATCTTTTCTGTCCCGAGAACCATAATTTCAATAAGAAAAGAGGAAGAGGACTACTATTTCACTATAGGATAGACTCTTCCTACTAAGTAGAGTTTCTTATTATGATAATGAATAAATCTTCAACTTTCTAAGCATAACTCACAATAATAATAACTTATTAAATAATAAAAACTTATTATATTATAAAGGTGGTTCCCTTTTTTTTTTTTTTAGAAATATTAAGAATCTCTACTTTCCGCTGAAAAACGGAAGACTAAGACTTGAGTTTAGTGGAAAAAGCCCCTTATCGGATTTGAACCGATGACTTACGCCTTACCATGGCGTTACTCTACCACTGAGTTAAAAGGGCCCTTTTTATTCAATTCAATAATTATACATTTTCAATTATGAATCTACTGCACCTATATAGTATAGATATGTACATATCTGCGCATAGGAGCTCGTTCAAGAACAAAAAATTGGATTTCCTTAGTAAGTGGGGTAAAATGATGATTTAATCTTTTATATTTCCTAACGTTTTACTTTACGTTAGCTATATAGTTTTATAAGATACTTATACTAACTTTATAAGATACTTATACTAATTATAGTTAATACTAACTAACTATAAACGAAACTAATACTAACTATAGTTAAACTATAGTTAACTATATATATATATATATAGTTAATAGTTAACTATATATATATTTAATAGTTAACTACCTAACCATCTAACCATGTAATGTTTCATGGATCATTCAAAAATTATCCAAAAAATCTAAGTATCTATACTATAAAAAAATCCCTACTATATAAAAAAATATAAAATAAATAAATAAAGATAAAATAAATAAAATAGAAATAGAAAAGGTAGGAAAAATTCTTACTTTGGATCTAGTCATACCATTAGACTATATTGACAATTCAAAAAACTGTTCATACTATCATCATAGTATGATGACGATTGGGCGAATATGCCCTATCGTCTAGTGGTCAGGACATCTCTCTTTCAAGGAGGCGGCGGGATTCGACTTCCCTGGGGTAGGGTACTACGAAGGAAATTGATCATGGCTTTATTTATAAGCCTAGAATTAATTCTTCCTGGGTCGATGCCCGAGCGGTTAATGGGGACGGACTGTAAATTCGTTGGCAATATGTCTACGCTGGTTCAAATCAGCTCGGCCAAAAAATCGCCGCTCTCTGAGAAATAATATAACAATTTTTCTTTAAGAAATGTCCGATCCTTAGAAATAAAGAAGAAAAAAAAAGAGTCAATTTCTTTTTTTTTTTCTCTATCCATAAAATTTTTATCCGTTCTGATCTTTTCTTTCTAAGAGTAGAGATTCCTGATTCGTAAGTCTCAAGAAAGAAAAAAAGTACCTTTCTTTCTCATTGAAAGATTACTTTTTTTTGGCAAAAAACTAACCGCGAATTACTAGTAACCCGTCTTACTCTTGAATATCCGTGTGGATATGATATCAGTATATTCTTTCTGTCTCTGTTACAACAGAACGAAGAAAGAAATTTCTTATGAAACTCTAAATAAGAAAGAATATGCCATATACCTCACTGGGATTGTAGTTCAATTGGTCAGAGCACCGCCCTGTCAAGGCGGAAGCTGCGGGTTCGAGCCCCGTCAGTCCCGAACAAACTAGGATCAATGAGTTTATCAATTCATCTCCCCATTTTCCTTGAAGGGGGGACATGGGCAAGATCTAACCCAGTGTGGGATCCTTAGTTTTTTTTTCTTTTGTTTTTTCCTTTCATTTCACATTTATTATCAGACAATTTTCATTTATTCCATTAGTACCGATTGAAAAAGAGAGACATATGTAGATTGGTACAATCGGTGGTATTACTAGAATACCATATTTTACTAGATACCATACTTGTCTGATCTGACTTTTTTTTTTCGATTGTTCTTGATCATTGTTCTTGATCAATGAAATGGAATAAGTGCTTCTATTTTTACCTGGGGTACATACACGAATTCTATTCGTTTATTGGACGATACAAAATGAACTTAACATAAAATGAACTTAACATAATTACCTCGACAAAATACTGTTCAGGTTAAACCATAGCTTTTCTAGCTACGATTTTTTTTGTATATTCTCAATGAAAAATTCCGATTTCTGATCCCATAAAAATTCTTTTTTTTTTAGTATGGATAAAAGATCGTCATATGTTATACTATTCAATTCTCGACAATGAATCGGTTTGATAGATGAGATATTGTTATTCATAATATTGATCTGATTCAGTATCATCAGGATGCAATGCAATTTATCCCATTGCATTTACAGAGTCACATTTTTATCTCTGGGATTAGATCCCGAGTTATTGTGAAGAATAAAAAAACAAGAGATTATGGAAGTCAATATTCTCGCATTTATTGCTACTGCACTGTTCATTCTAGTTCCTACTGCTTTTTACTTATTATCTACGTAAAAACAGTCAGCCAAAACGATTAATTTGAATAAAACTTCAATCAATTAGTAGTTCTTTTCTTATCAATGATTGAAGAAATGAAACAAAGGAATTCAAACTCCAAGTCTTAAATGAAAAAAAAAGAACTGATCAGTTGGAATCAGAAGTCTCTAAGATAGTATGGTAGAAAGAACTAGAATATAGTTCTTTCTACCATACTATCTAAATCTAGTATTGTATAATATATACAGTTTATATATATATATAGTTGTAGTTGTATTGTAGTATACAGATATAGACTTTAGATAGATCAATTTACAATATATATGTACATATGTTGCATTAGATATCCATCTAATCCAGATTAAACTAATCTAAATTAAATAGCACTTAATTTCTATTTCTTTTCTTGACTACACCCATTCTATGTATTTCCATTCTATGGATTTCGATGAATCCAAAATAATAGAATAGAAGGCCAAGTCAATTCTTCAGATTCCTACTTTATTCTAATTTTTTCTATATGGATCCGGGATCCATTCTCCATTTTCGAATAATTTTTTTTAAAACAGAGGCATTTTTTTAATGCTTCGCAAAATGATCAATTAAACAATTGATACAATTCGATTACTCAATTGATTGCTCAATTAGTAGTAGTACACTTAGAGTCCTCCTCCCCCCATACTACAAGTGAAAGGGAAAATGTAAAGACTACCATTAAAGCAGCCCAAGCGAGACTTACTATATCCATATGAATTATGTCCCTATCTCTATGAAAGAATTATTCCATTATTGATCATTAATCATAGTGAAATTAATGGCACAGAGTCAAAATATTATTTTGACTTCAAACTATTGATGAACCAATCCAATGAATCCATTTATTTTATTTCAATTGAAAATTGAAATAAAATGAATTTTTGAAAAAAAAAATGGCCCGGAATGAAGTGAGGGTTGTTTGGTGTTAGTGCCATTTTTTTTTTTTTTCATACTCATAGATCCCATTTTATGAAAAAAATTTACAGTCTTTTATAGCACAACACCTACAGATTCTAAAAAAAAAAAAGGGTATAGGCATGCTTATACTTTGTTTGTTTCTTCAGGACAACAATCTTATGAGTTAGTAAGAAATCCCAACTTTTTTTTTTTGTTGATCAGGCGACACCCAGATTTGAACTGGGGATAAAGTTTGCAGTCCCCCCCTTACCACCCTTGGCCATGTCCTTAAACTCAATTTGATCAAAAAAGATTCCAAGCAAAAAGAATAAATAAAAAAAAGGTTCTTAAATTTGTATCTTAATTTGTCTTTTATCTTTCTTTAATGTCATAGAAACCGAATTAATTAACGTCAGTATCAATTATTTCAATAATAAATCCTCTTTCTTTTCCATTCCCATTATAACAACAAATATGTGCATATAAACCCCAGAACAGAGGTTGTTACACGGATATCAAGTTGGTTTTTCCTTCTTATGCTTATGTACATACTTCTATTTTAGAGAGAATCGTCGTGCTTGAATTTTTCATTAACTATTCCTGATTGTTCTGTCTTAATTTCATTTATAAAGAGCAGATTTCATCGTGAATCCATTTTTTTTTTACCCAATCCGATCCTAATATCATAATAATAGGTAGAAATTAGATCAATTTTGATATTCCATACCATACAAGACTCCATAAGTTAAAGTGGAAAAAAAAAATTTCCAGGAATGTTTTCAATTCATTTCCATTTGTACCTGTCAAACTTGCGTCGACAAAAAAACGCTCTTCATTCCTCCGTCTCGTCTCCGTTCATACGTATGAAATATATATGGAGTTGGCTAAAATTTCATGTGATTCAGTAAACAAAATAAACATTCCATCATTGCTAGTTGGATCCGTATCGTATGGTTCGATGAAAGTGCTCCAATAATGGGATTTTTAGATAAACAGGAAAGTTAAGATGCTCCGAAATGGAAATGAGGAATGTCCACAATACCTGGATTTAATCAGATACAATTTGAGGATTTTGTAGGTTCATTAATCAGGGCTTGACAGAAGAATTTCATAAGTTTCCAAAAATCGAAGATACAGACCAAGAAATTGAATTTAAATTATTTGGAGAAAGATATCAATTAGTAGAACCCTTGATAAAAAAAAAGATGCTGTGTATGAATCACTCACATATTCTTCTGAATTATATGTACCCATGGGATTGATTTGGAAAACCGGTAGAGATATGCAGAACAAACTGTTTTTATTGGAAACATTCAATAATGAATTCCCTAGGAACCTCTATAGTCAATGGAATATAC
>JAFKAK010000631.1:20000-40529 GCA_019914995.1 Acanthochlamys bracteata
TTGATGGGGATCAAATGGCTGTTCATGTACCCTTATCTTTAGAAGCTCAAGCGGAAGCTCGTTTACTTATGTTTTCTCATATGAATCTCTTGTCTCCAGCGATTGGAGATCCCATTTCCGTACCAACTCAAGATATGCTTATTGGACTCTATGTATTAACGCTGGGTAATCGTCGAGGTATTTGTTCAAATAGGTATAACCCAGCTAATTACAGAAACTATCAAACTAAAACAATTGACAATAATGACCATAGATATACAAAAGAAAGAACCATACTTTTGTAGTTCCTATGATGCACTTGGAGCTTATCGACAGAAACGAATCAGTTTAGATAGTCCTTTGTGGCTCCGGTGGCGACTAGATCAACGTGTCATTGGCTCAGAAGTTTCCATCGAAGTTCAATATGAATCTTTGGGTACTTATCATGAGATTTATGGGCACTATTTAATAGTAGGAAGTGTAAAAAAGGAAATTCGTTGTATATATATTCGACACTGTTGGTCATATTTCTTTTTATCGAGAATTAGAAGAAGCTATACAGGGGTTTTCTCAGGCCTACTCATACGCTATCTAAACTAAGAAATTACATTAGATAATGTAGAATTCAGGTCTATCAATTTCATTGGTATCACAATTCTTGAATTTCCGCATAAATAAAGTTGAGAAAGGAAGTTTTCAATCATTCACTCAGGCCCATTGTCAGAATCCTACTCAGCAGAATATGGAGGTACTTATGGCAGAACAGGCCGATCTGGTCTTTCACAATAAAGTGATAGATGGAACTGCTATGAAACGACTTATTAGCAGATTAATAGATCATTTCGGAATGGCATATACATCACATATCCTGGATCAAGTAAAGACTCTGGGTTTCCATCAAGCCACTGCTACATCTATTTCATTAGGAATTGATGATCTTTTAACAATCCCTTCTAAGGGATGGTTAGTCAAGACGCTGAACAACAAAGTTTTATTTTGGAGAAACACCACCATTATGGGAATGTACACGCGGTAGAAAAATTACGTCAATCTATTGAAATATGGTATGCTACAAGTGAATATTTGAGACAAGAAATGAATCCTAATTTTCGGATGACTGATCCTTATAATCCAGTCTATCTAATGTCCTTTTCGGGAGCTAGAGGAAATGCATCTCAAGTACACCAATTAGTAGGTATGAGAGGGTTAATGTCGGATCCCCAAGGACAAATGATTGATTACCCATTCAAAGCAATTTACGCGAAGGACTTTCGTTGACGGAATATATAATTTCCTGCTATGGAGCCCGCAAAGGAGTTGTAGATACTGCTGTACGAACATCAGATGCTGGATACCTGACGCGTAGACTTGTTGAAGTGGTTCAACACATTATTATACGTAGGACGGATTGTGGTACTACCCGAGGTATTTCTGTCAGCCCTAGAAATGGGATGACGGAAAAATTTTTTTGTCAAACACTAATTGGTCGTGTATTAGCAGACGATATATATATAGGTCGACGATGCATTGCCACTCGAAATCAAGATATTGGGATTGGACTTGTCAATCGACTCATAACCTTTCGAGCACAACCAATATATATTCGAACTCCTTTTACTTGTAGGAGTACGTCTTGGATCTGTCAATTATGTTATGGTCGGAGTCCCTCTCATGGCGACTTGGTCAGGTGGGAGAAGCCGTAGGTATTATTTGCGGGTCAATCAATTGGGAACCTGGAACTCAACTAACATTAAGAACTTTTCATACCGGTGGAGTATTCACAGGCGGTACTGCCGAACATTTACGAGCTCCTTCAATGGAAAAGTCAAATTCAATGAGGATTTAGTTCATCCCACACGTACCCGTCATGGGCATCCTGCCTTTTTATGTTCTATAGACTTATACGTAACTATCGAAAGTCGGGATATTATACATAATATGAATATTCCACCAAAAAGTTTGATTTTAGTTCAAAATGATCAATACGTAGAATCAGAACAAGTGATTGCTGAGATTCGTGCCGGAACGTCTACTTTTCATTTTAAAGAGAAGGTCCGAAAACATATTTATTCTGAATCAGAGGGGGAAATGCACTGGAGTACCGATGTCTACCATGCACCTGAATATACGTATGGGAATGTTCATTTATTACCAAAAACAAGTCATTTATGGATATTATCAGGAGGTCCGCGCAGATCTAGTATAGTGTCTTTTTCGCTCCACAAGGATCAAGATCAAATGAATGTTCATTCTTCTTCTGTTGAAGAAAGATATGTCTCTGACTTCTCAATGACTAATGATCGAAAAAGGCAGAAATTTTCTAATATTTCTGGTCAAAAAGATAGAGAAATTCTTGAATATTCAAGATGCGATCGAATCATATCCAAGGGTCATTGGAATTTCCCATATCCCTCTACTCTTCTTCAAGAATTCAGATTTCTTGGCGAAAAGACGAAGAAATAGATTTATCATCCCATTACAATATGATCAAGAACGAGAAAAGGAACTAATATCTTGTTTTGGTATTTCGATGGAAATACCCATAAATGGTATTTTACGTAGAAATAGTATTCTTGCATATTTTGATGATCCACGATACAGAAGAAGCAGTTCAGGAATTACTAAATATGGTACTGTAGAGGTAGATTCAATCAAAAAAAAGGATTTGATTGAGTATCGAGGCAAAAGAATTTCTTGAAATACCAAATGAAAGTAGATCTTTTTTTCATTCCCGAAAAGTGCATATCTTACCTGGATCTTCGTCCATAATGGTTCGGAACAATAGTATCATTGGAGTAAATACACGACTTGCCTTAAATACAAGAAGTCAGTAGGCGGTTTTAGTCAGTGAGTGGAAAAAAAAAAGTATTGAACTAAAAATATTTTCTGGAGATATCCATTTTCCTGGAGAGACAGATAAGATATCCAGGCACAGTGGCATTCTAATACCTCCAGAAACGGAAAAAAAAAAGATTCTAAGTCTAAGGAATCAAAAAAAAAAAAAAAAATGGAAAGATTGGATCTATGTCCAACGGATCACACCTACCAAGAAAAAGTATTTTGTTTTGGTTCGGCCCGTAGTCACATATGAAATAGCTGATGGAATAAATTTGCAAGACTTTTCCCTCAGGATCTCTTGCAAGAAAAGGATAATGTCGAACTTAGAGTTGTCAATTATATCCTTTATGGAAATGGAAAGTCCATTAGAGGCATTTATCAAACTAATATTCAATTAGTTCGAACTTGCTTAGTATTGAATTGGGATCAAGAACAAAAGGTTATCTAGAAGAGGTTCATACTTCCTTTGTTGAGGTAAGTACAAATGATTTAATTCGCGATTTTATAAAATTGACTTAGTCAAGTCTGCCGTTTCCTATACTGGAAAAAAGGAAGGATAGGGCATATTTAGGATTGATCCCCACTAATGGATTAGATCGTACTAATATCAATCCTTTTTATTCCAAATTGAAGATTCAACCATTTACCCAACATCAAGGAACTATTGGTATTGGTACATTGTTGAATCGAAATAAGGATAAAAATGCCAATCTTTGATAATTTTATCATCGTCAATTGTTCTCAATTGGTCCATTTAATGGTTCGAAATATACCAATATGACAAAAGAATCGGATGCCATAATTCCAATTAGGGATTTGTTAGGTCCCTTAGGTACTATTGTACCTAAAATAACGAATTTTTATTCATCTTACCATTTAATAACTCATAATCAGATCTTGTTAAAGAAATATTTTGCTTTTTCAATTTTAAACAGACTTTCCAAGTACTTCAAGTACTTAAATACTATTTAATAGATGAAAATAGGAAGTTAATAGATGAAAATAGGAAGATTTATAATCCTGATTCATGCAGTAACATTATTTTGAATCCATTTCATTTGAATTGGTGCTTTCTCCATCACGATTCTTTCGAAGAGACATCCACAATAATTAGTCTTGGACAATTTATTTGTGAAAATGTACGTCTATTCAAATACGGACCACATAAAAAAATCTGGTCAAATTCTAATTGTTCATCTTGACTCCTTAGTTATAAGATTCGCTAAGCCTTATTTGGCCACTCCAGGAGCAACTGTTCACGGCCATTATGGAGAAATTCTTTGTGAAGGAGATACATTAGTTACATTTATATATGAAAAATCAAGATCTGGTGACATAACACAAGGTCTTCCAAAAAAGTGGAACAAGTTTTAGAAGTGCGCTCGATTGATTCAATATCGACAAACCTGAAAAAAAGAGAGTTGAAGGTTGGAACGGACGTATACCAAAATTCTTGGAACCCCTTGGGGGTTCTTGATTGGAGCTGAGCTAACCATAGCCCAAAGTCGTATCTCTTTGGTTAATAAGATCCAAAAGGTTTACCGATCCCAGGGCGTACAGATCCATAATAGACATATAGAGATTATTGTACGTCAAGTAACATCAAAAGTGTTGGTTTCAGAAGATGGAATGTCTAATGTTTTTTTACCTGGAGAATTAATAGGATTCTTGCAGGCGGAACAGGCGGGGCGTGCTTTGGATGAAGCGATCTATTATCGGACAATATTATTGGGAATAACGAGAGCATCTCTGAATACTCAAAGTTTCATATCGAAGCGAGTTTTTCAGAAACCGCTCGAGTTTTTTAAAAGCTGCTCTACGAGGTCGTATTGATTGGTTGAAAGGCCTAAAAAAGAATGTTGTTCTAGGGGGTATTATACCTGTTGGTACCGGATTCAAAAAATTAGTGCACCATTCAAGACAAGACAAAAACATTTATTTGAAATAAATAAAAATACTTTATTCGAGTTGGAAATGAGAGATATTTTATTACACCATAGAAATTATTTGGTTCTTGCGTACCAAACAATTTATATGAGACATCAGAACAATCATTTACACGATTTAATGATTCCTAATAGGGGATTTATTCTTTTTACTATAACTATTTAACTATATGGTCCAATATAGGGTACGATTATGGATTTGGTAATAAAAGAATAAGTAATTAAAAGAAATTAAGGGTTTGGACTGTGTATCAACGGTCAATCCCCAGTAGAAGGTTCCATCGGAACAGTTAGTTTTTTTTTTTTCAGGTACCTCTCTCTTTCTAAAAAAAAAAAAAAATAAAAAAGAAAGGAGTGTGTGGGAAAAATGACAACAAGAAGATATTGGAACATCAGTTTGGAAGAGATGATGGAAGCAGGAGTTCATTTTGGCCATGGTACTAAGAAATGGAATCCTAAAATGGCCCCTTACATCTCTGCAAAGCGTAAAGGTATTCATATTACAAATCTTACTAGAACTGCTCGTTTTTTATCAGAAGCCTGTGATTTAGTTTTTGATGCAGCAAGTAGGGAAAAACTCTTAATTCTTGGTACCAAAAAAATAAAGCAGCCGATTTAGTAGCATCAGCTGCAATAAGGGCTCAGTGTCATTATGTTAATAAAAAATGGCTCAGTGGTATGTTAACAGGTGGTCTACTACGGAAACGAGACTTCATAAGTTCAGGGACTTAAGAGCAGAACAAAGATGGGTAAATTCAACCGTCTCCCCAAAGAGATGCAGCAATATTGAAGAAAATTATCTACCTTACAAACATATCTGGGTGGAATCAAATATATGACGGGGTTGCCTGATATTGTAATCATCATTGATCAGCAAGAAGAATATACGGCTCTTCGGGAATGTGTCATTTTGGGGATTCCGACTATTTGTTTAATCGATACAAATTGTGACCCGGATATCGCAGATATTTCTATTCCTGCGAATGATGACGCTATAGCTTCAATCCGATTGATTCTTAATAAATTAGTATCTGCTATTTGCGAGGTCGTTCTAGCCATATAAGAAATCGTTGATTATGATTAAGAATGGTAAGATTAGTTAATTATTTTGGAACTCCATAGATTTTATTTATTAGATCAGTTACTATTCCCTTAATTTTTAAAAAAGAGATAATACTAGGGGATATTGATATTATCTTATGTGATTGCTTGGTATCCTAATCTTAACTTAAATATAAATATATATGAATATAAATATATGATTTAAAATATATGATTTAAATATATGATTAAAGTAGTGAGTTGAGAAAGAAAAGAGATGGTTGAATCAAAATAATTCCTTTTTTTAAGTTTCATTTATGTCAGAGGACAATATGAATGTTATACCATTTTCCATTAAAACACTCAAGGGGTTATACGATATATCGGGTGTAAGTAGGCCAACATTTATATTGGCAAATAGGAGGTTTACAAGTCCATGCCCAAGTACTTATCACTTCCTGGGTCGTAATTGCTATCTTATTAGGTTCAGTCATCATAGCTGTTCGGAATCCACAAACCATTCCGACTGACGGTCAGAATTTCTTCGAATATGTCCTTGAATTTATTCGAGACTTGAGTAAAACTCAGATTGGAGAAGAAGAATATGGTCCTTGGGTTCCCTTTATTGGAACTATGTTCCTCTTTATTTTGTTTCTAACTGGTCAGGTGCTCTTTTACCTTGGAAAATCATACAGTTACCTCATGGGAATTAGCTGCGCCCACTAATGATATAAATACTACTGTTGCTTTAGCTTTACTCACATCAGCGGCATATTTTTATGCCGGTCTTACTAAAAAAGGCTTGGGTTATTTCGGGAAATACATTCAACCAACCCCAATACTTTTACCAATTAACATATTAGAGGATTTCACAAAACCCTTATCTCTGAGTTTTCGACTTTTTGGGAATATATTAGCTGATGAATTAGTAGTTGTTGTTCTTGTTTCTTTAGTACCTTTAGTAGTTCCTATACCTGTCATGTTTCTTGGATTATTTACAAGTGGTATTCAAGCTCTTATTTTGCAACTTTAGCCGCGGCTTATATCAGTGAATCCATGGAGGGTCATCATTGACTAGCTTTTCGAAATAGTCCTTATCCCTATGGTTCATTGATTGTGGACCATAATAGATACAAATACATATGTATATACAATAGCCGACCTAGAGTCGTAGGAGGAAAGATAGACGATATTACAGAATTGAAAAAAAAAAGATGGGTTAGAGTTAAACTACTTTACTTATATTTAATATATTTAATTATTTCATATATTTACTATTTAATTTACTTATTTATTTATATTTAATTTATTTAATTTAAGTTTTAATTTAAGTACTTATTTAATTTAAGATGAAACTTATACTTATTTAAGATGAAAGAAATAAGATTGGTTTACGTTATGGAAGAAACAAAGGTATATGCGATATTAGATATTCTATAGTTATATAGGGACCATTTACATATATATTACAGTGTATTTAGAAGAATTCCAATAGAATTCTCTTCTTTTTCATCTGTGATTATGGATTGGATGAAAAAACAGATGACCTCAAGGATATACATACGGATTGAAAAAAAAAAAAAAATACATCACAGTAGAAACTAAAAGGAGATATCAAGTGGTTCGGATCATTCTGTACTGATCCGGAATAGTATTCAGAATTTTTTTTCAATTCGGATTTTTTTTTTTTAGGGTTAGGGTCTTCGACCCCATGGATCTGTGATAAAATAATAAGTAAGAATTCATTGGTTGATTGTATCATTAACTATTTTTTTTTCCTTTTTTTTTTTTGGTGCGAGGAACTTCTCATGGATCCACTGATTTCTGCCGCTTCCGTTGTTGCTGCTGGATTGGCCGTAGGGCTTGCTTCTATTGGACCTGGGTTGGTCAGGGTACTGCTGCAGGTCAAGCTGTAGAAAGGTATTGCGAGACAACCAGAAGCAGAGGGTAAAATACAGTACTTTATTGCTTAGTCTAGCTTTTATGGAAGCTTTAACAATTTACGGACTAGTCGTGGCATTAGCACTTTTATTTGCGAATCCTTTTGTTTAATTTAATCCTAGAAAAGAAATGGTAAAATATATGTAACGTACTTTTTCTTATTTCATTAACTCGGACTTGCTTGCCGTTTGCTTCTTCAATTATATTAAGACTTTACTCCTACAATTACTTATTTCTTGAGACAAAAACCCCAGGAAGGACTGATTTAAGATGAGAATTGGCGGATTCGTTCCCTTTCTTCCTTCCCGTCCTGGCTATTCATACAACAAAAAACTTTTTTGACTGTTAAGAAAAAAAGCGTTTCCACAAATGAGATATTTCGCAATTAATAGGAAACTTAGAACCTAAGATAATTAGGATCTACCTAATAAAAAAGTATCCCAAAAAAAAATAAGAAATTTTAAAATTCTATTAATTAAGTCATTAATTAAAGATTTAATCTTTTTCTATAAAAAAATCCTATAAAAAAGGAAATTCCATATTATATATTTTTTTTTTTATTTAATAAAAGAAATCGACCAAAAACAAAAAAGGGTAGGGCGGTGCGAAAAGTGATACAAAAAGAACTCTGTTCTTTGTTAGTCCTATCTAAAAAGGAGAGCCTATGAAAAAAAAATATAACCGATTCTTTCGTTTCCTTGGGCCACTGGCCATCAGCCAGTAGTTTTGGGTTTAATACCGATATTTTTAGCAACAAATCAATAATCTCTAAGTGTAGTACTTGGTGTATTGATTTATTTTGGAAAGGAGTGTGTGTGCAGTTGTGTATTTCAAGAATAGGTTGGATCAACCAACTGCACTTTATTTATTTTATCTTCTTTCTATTTTTTTAATGGGATTTTAAATGGGATAAGTAGGAAAAAAGTGCACAATCTCGACGAATTACTTCTGAAGAAATTAAGAAATCATATGTAAGAACCATAGCATTTCGTGACTCATTGGTAAATCCACTTTGATTCTCTGTCAACCAATAGTGTGAGATCATTAACTAACATGGTTAAAGCTAAACTGTTTGAAGTCTAGGCACAACATGGTACTCTTTCTACCACTACTTTAGTAAGTACCGAAATGGTTTAAAAATGAAGAATTGGTAATTTATCCGATATAAAACACTCATATCGATAAATTTTAATTATTTGAACCATTTACCAGAAAAATAGGCATCTTGCCTTTTTATCAATGCCGAATCGACAACCTATGTATAAAAAGAGAATTTTTGGATTTGAAAAAAGGAAATTATTGGAATTTCAAGTTCAATAAAGAAAGAATAAATAAAAAAACAACTTTACTGACAATTATAGATTTTTTTTTTTTGTCTAGTCGAAGAGTCCTCCTAATATTTAGGTCTTGTATCAGTTTCATATCTTTGGATACAAACAGAAAAAAAGAGAGAGAGAGGTAGGCTCATTACATTACAAAAACACTATGGGAATGCCCATAAAAGGAAATAAATAATTGAGCGTGAGAGCCAAATGAATCAGAAAGATTCATGTTTGGTTCAGGAAGAGATCATGGAAGTTGTGAAATTAATGGTAAGCTAATCTACTTTCATTAACTGATTTATTAGATAATCGAAAACAGAGGATCTTGAGTACTATTCGAAATTCAGAAGAATTACGTAGGGGCTGTTGAGCAGCTCGAAAGAGCCCGGTCTCGCTTACGAAAAGTGGAAATGGAAGCAGATGAGTATCGACGGAATGGATACTCTGAGATAGAACGAGAAAAAGAAAATTTGATTAATGCCACTTGTGATAGTTTGGAACGATTAGAAAATTACAAAAATGAAACCCTTCATTTTGAACAACAGAGGGCGATTAGTCAGGTCCGACAGCGGGTTTTCCAACAAGCCTTACAAGGAGCTTTAGGAACTCTTAATAGTTGTTTGAATAGCGAGTTACATTTTCGCACTATCAGTGCTAATATTGGCATACTCAGATCCATGGAAGAAATAACTGATTAGCCCTTCTACTTTTAGTTTAGGTAGTTTAGATAGTTTAGAGTTTAGGCATTTTTTTTTTCCTTGCTCCACAAAAGAAAAAAAAAATAGACTAATGGCAACTCTTCGAGCCGACGAAATTAGTAATATTATCCGTGAACGTATTGAACAATATAATAAGAGAAGTAAAGATTGTGAATACCGGTACCGTACTTCAAGTAGGCGACAGTATTGCTCGTATTCATGGTCTTGATGAAGTGATGGCAGGCGAATTAGTAGAATTTGAAGAGGGTACAATAGGAATTGCTCTGAATTTGGAATCAAATAATGTTGGTGTCGTATTAATGGGCGATGGTTTGATGATACAAGAAGGAAGCTCTGTAAAAGCAACAGGAAGAATTGCTCAAATACCCGTGGTGAGGTTATTTGGGTCGTGTTATAAATGCTTTGGCTAAACCTATTGATGGGGGAGAGGAAATTTCTGCTTCTGAATCTCGCTTGATTGAATCCCTGCCCCAGGTATTATTTCGCGCCGTTCCGTATATGAGCCTCTTCAAACAGGGCTTATTGCTATTGATTCGATGATCCCTATAGGACGCGGTCAACGAGAATTAATTGGTGTGGGGACAGACAGACCGGTAAAACAGCAGTAGCTACGGATACGATTCTAAATCAAAAGGGCAAAATGTAATATGTGTTTATGTAGCTATTGGTCAAAAAAGCATCTTCTGTAGCTCAGGTAGTGACTAGTTTACAGGAACGGGGGCGATGGAATACACTATTGTGGTAGCAGAAACAGCAGATTCCCCTGCTACATTACAATATCTCGCTCCTTATACAGGAGCGGCTCTGGCTGAATATTTTATGTATCGTAAACGACATACTTCAATAATTTATGATGATCTCTCCAAACAGGCACAAGCTTATCGACAAATGTCTCTTCTATTAAGAAGACCCCCAGGTCGTGAAGCTTATCCGGGAGATGTTTTTATTTGCATTCACTTTTTTTTTGGAAAGAGCCGCTAAATCAAGTTCTCCTTTAGGTGAAGGGAGTATGACCGCTTTACCAATAGTTGAGACTCAATCTGGAGATGTTTCAGCTTATATTCCTACTAATGTAATTTCCATTACAGATGGACAAATATTCTTATCCGGCGATCTATTTAATGCTGGAATTCGACCTGCTATTAATGTAGGTATTTCTGTTTCCAGAGTAGGATCCGCAGCTCAAATTAAAGCCATGAAACAAGTAGCCGGCAAATCAAAATTGGAACTAGCTCAATTCGCGGAGTTAGAAGCTTTTTCACAATTTGCTTCTGATCTCGATAAAGCGACTCAGAATCAATTGGCAAGAGGTCAACGATTACGCGAGTTGCTCAAACAATCCCAATCAGACCCTCTTACAGTGGAAGAACAGATAGCTACTATTTATACTGGAACAAATGGATATCTTGATTCATTAGAAATTGGACAGGTAAAGAAATTTCTCGTTCAGTTACGTACCTATTTAAAAAGAATAAGCCTGAATTCAAGAAATTATATCTTCCACCAAGATATTCACCGAAAAGCAGAAACCCTTTTGAAGGAAGCTATTCAGAACAGATAGAACTGTTTCTACTTCAGGAACAAACATAAGTTTCTCATTCTTCTTCTTAATTTTAGTACACCTTCGTAGTCTTAGTACACGAGTCATTATTCATAAATTTTTTTTGATTCGAGTTATTGAAAATGAGTTTCTTGGCATAGAACTTTTCAAAATAGATCAGAAACAAATTGCGTCAATAAGTTTGAACCTATACCAAAGGTTTAGAAGACCTCTGTCCTATCCATTAGACAATGGACGCCTTTTCTTAATAATTTTTTTTTTTTTCGGAAAAAATGCGATTACACAGAAAATTCTTTAGGGAAAAAAAAAAAAAAGTGCATATCAAAATTGATGATGCATGTGTAAATGCATGCATAATTATAATAAGGAATATGGAGCGGGTAGCGGGAATCGAACCCGCATCGTTAGCTTGGAAGGCTAGGGGTTATAGTCGACGTTGGTTGATCATTTTTAACGTCTCTAATTCAAAACCGAACATGAAATTTTGGTTTCATTCGGCTCCTTTATGGAAGATCGATGTATTCCCAGATCTAAGGCATAAACGTAAAAAAAAAAAAAAAAAACAGAAAAGTTACGATGTATCAAAACAAAAGGGCCATCCTAAATCCGAAAAAAAAAAAAAAAATGAGATCCATAGCATCTATGTCAGCTTTTTGTCTGAATGCACATAAATTGCTTTCTAGATGATCCCTCTACTCTAGAGGAGGAAATTATACCAAATCCATCTAGTCTAGTTACTTCGTTCCTTATTTCCCTCTCATGGGATCCTTAGGAAAAGAATTTAGTTTCCACCGAGCTGAAATAATATGTCGACAGTTCTAGTAAACCAAAACTACCGTTTTATAGCTATTTGGCTTCAATCTCCCTTTTACAACACAAAAATTGAAGATCTAGTTACGATTGAAATAGACTTTTGTTTCTTCATCCATGGATCCCTTACTCATACTCATGCAATTGGAAGAGTTCATCCAATTCAAAAAAACTTATGCTTCGCAATTCTATAATCCAAATTTTTATTCAATTTCAATTGAATCTTGGATACAAATCATGAGAATGTATATATTTCCTCAAATATGCTGTGCCTTTGAGAGGTAAAAAATTATAACCCTTTTTAAGAAATAAGTTTTTTGATCAGAATATGAAAAAAAAAAAAAACAGAAAGACCCTTAACTATTTAAGTTGTTAATAGAACGAATCACACTTTTACCACTAAACTATACCCGCTACAATTTCATTATTGTATAAATATGGAATCTTTGTCGAATAAAGAAAGGGGCGAGACAATTACAATTAAAATTGCAAGTGTCAGAATCATGAAAATTCGAGCGTTTACGCGTCTTTCTTTCGTACTCAGGACCTTTGGAAAAAATAGGTGAATAGCAAAAAGTTTTTTTTTTTATTCAAATTTTGAAAAGTTATATTATTATACTTTATTGTTTTGCTTTTGTTTGCTGGGAAGTCATTACTGACAGTTCTGTACAGAAAGAGTTGGACTTGGACCATAAAAATGATGAACACGGTTCCTTTTTTGCAACTTCTCTTTCACCCACCCGATCTTATGAATTCGGGCCAATTGGGTCTTATGTGTTTCTTCTTGAAGAAGGAAATGAGTTATATTATAACTATATAATATAGTTATATATTATATATATGTGTGCTTAATATCTGCTATTGTTTCATATATGTATGTATTTTTTATTCCTTATTCCAATTCCAGCTTTTTCCAATTTTTCAGTAAGTAAATTGATTACTATATATAATATTCGATTACTATATATATTATATAGTAATAATATATGATACTTCATTCTATCATAGGAATGGAAATTGCACTTGTTGCTACTCCAATAGCAAGTATCTCTAATTGGATATCAGATCATATAAATGAAATCATTTTGATTAATTTGATTGGATCAAAAATCAAAAGAAGTAATGTCCCGGCCAGTATTTAATCGGGCCGGGGGAATAAAAGAACCTTTCCTACAAAAGAAATAAAAGAAGAAAGTACTCTTTCTATTGGAGATATCTGTTTTGAGTCAATTATCTAAATGGAGTTTCTGATCAAAAATTTTTTGTGTATATCTTCTATATTTTGATTCTATCCTTATAATAAAATTCCTAAAGAAGGAAAACTGGGGTTTTTATCAATCTTTACTTCACGTGTCAAAAAATTCCCAATAGAAAGTTGGGAGAGATGGCTGAGTGGACTAAAGCGGCGGATTGCTAATCCGTTGTACGAGTTATTCGTACCGAGGGTTCGAATCCCTCTCTCTCCGCTCTTTTCTATTGCTTGAGGCTTTTTAATTCGAAAAAAAAAGATTTTTATCCTTTTTTTATCTTTTATCATAATTAAATCTATGGAATAGATAAAAAAATAAAAATAAGAAAAATTTCAGAAAAAAGACGGAAAAACGAAACTATCTTGCTCTTTCTTATTTTTATTCTTCACGTCCAGGATTACGTCCTGGATCATTAGATAAGAATCCGAATATGAAGAGAGAAACAAAGAATATCACTACTGTGTAAACGAAAAGTTTGAGAGTAAGCATTACACAATCTCAAGATAAGATCATTTTTGTAAAAAAGAGAATAGATTGCCTATTTTTTTTTTACCATATACACTATTTTGACATATGACACCCTAAAAAAAAAAAAAAATTCGTCTTATATCCACAATAAGGTCAAAATTTCGATTTATGAATAAAGGGTTCATAATTACATAATGTAATGTAAGATTTATCTGATCTTATCAATTTTTATAATCTTTTATTTATCGAATAAATCCTGAATTTAGGAAAGTAGTAAGGATTTCATCGAAAACTTACAGCAACTTGCCAAACAAAAGCTAATAGAAAGAAAAGTACAGGTATGACAGGCATAACGTCTACGATTGGGTTGAAAATGGCATAAGCCTCAGGTAATTTGCCGAAGAAAAAAACTACTCGAATAAAAGGCAGAGTTAAGACAGATACAGATTAAATTAAAGATATTAAGCATAAGAAAGATTTAGTTCTCGTAGATTAGATAATTTGATTTTGATTGAGTTTTTTATAAGGAAAAAATGAAAAAAGACAGGTCAAAAATCCTTCTTTTTCTCTAAGCTCTCCCAAATCAAAAATCCTTCCTTCCATTCTCAAATGAGAATACAAGGAATTGTACTTTCATACAATATCTTAATTGAATTATATGTAATGATCAATGAATTTTTTTTTTTATCTACAAGTGTCAAATCCTAGCAACATTATATCCCATTTTGGGGCCATAATTGACGAATTAGCAATGCCAATATTACTCTTTATTAGTGGCCAATAGAAATCTAAATGGGGCGTGGCCAAGTGGTAAGGCAGCGGGTTTTGGTCCCGTTACTCGGAGGTTCGAATCCTTCCGTCCCAGATCGTTTCCATCAGAAATGCAAAAATGTATCATATTGTACCCAACAATAGATTAATATCTATCGGTACTGTGCTATTTCAGTAAAAATGACCTTTCAAATATCCGTGATTTTTTCAATTATTTTTGGTAAAAATGTTGTATATAATGGATACGAAAAGATCAGACTTCTATGATTCTTATTTTCTCATTCATATATTATTTTTCATAAAAAAAAAAAGTACAATTGGCCGGGATTGGTAAAAATATTTCGATTAAAAGTGTATCACAAAGGAATCAATCGTTCGTATTTTCATAGAAAGAAATAACAAAAAGCAAAAGGTATGTTGCTGTACTTTTATATTACCAGTAATTAAATAATTTTTTCTACTTTTTTTTCACTTTACTTTGTTATGTTGTGCTCAGTTATGTTGTGCCAATTCAACACAAGTCTTTATTTAGTTTACTTAATTTGATTTGTTTTCTCAACATTCATATTGACAATGGTGTATTGAACAAATATAATTCGATCATAGATAAATAGATCTGTTTATCCCTATTCCATATTTATTTATGGGTTTTTATTTTATTTCAAGCAAATGATGGATTTGTCTTACTATCATAGAAGACGTATTTTATGAACCAATTGGGTAGTCCATCAATTTGTATATACATCCCTATTAGCAAAAGAATCCGTTGTGGATCCGCCCACCTAATTTGTTGGTATTTTAGCAAATTAAATTTATTAAATATAATTATAATTGATAATTATAATAATTGAGAATTTAATTGATAATTGATCATCAATTTTTTCCTTTGGTTTGGACTTGTTGTTAGTTCAATGCTTTGACGAGGTCGTGCAGTGCTCCAAATTTTTTTTTCTTTTTATTTCGATCGTATCTACATAGCAAATTTTCTGGGTTGCTAACTCAACGGTAGTAAGTACTCGGCTTTTTAAGTGCGACTATCATCTTTTACACATTTGGATGAAGTAAGGAATTCGTCCAGACTATTGGTAGAGTCTATAAGACCACGACTGATCCTGAAAGGTAATGAATGGAAAAAATAGCATGTCGTACGTAATACAATGAGAAACTTGTAATTTCTTATTGTAATTTTTTAAGTAGAACTTTGAGTTTATCCTTACTGGATCATTACAAAAATATTGTATTTTATTTTTGGAAGGGGACGAAAAAAAGGAAATTCCCAACATTTCTTGTTTGGTCTAATGAATAAATGGATAGGGGCCTAGGGTAGGGCCCAATTTTTTGTAAAACAAAAAAGCAACGAGCTTATGTTCTTAATTTGAATAATTACCCGATCTAATTAGATGTTAAAAATAAATTAGTGCCAGATGTGGTAAAGGGTTCTACTGTAAGTGGACCTTTTTTTTTTTTTTTTATGAATCCTACCTATTATCTATTATGGATTAAAGATGGATGTGTATAAGAAGAAGTATACTGATAAAAAATTTTCCAAAGTCAAAAAAGAGCAATCAGGTTGCAAAAATAAAGGATTTTTACCTCCGAGAATTATAAATTAATTGGATCAAAAGGAGAGGAAAAAGTCTGTGATTGGACTCCTTCTATCCGCGGGTATGGGTATATAGTAGGTATATATGTATATTTGTATACTATATAAATTACATGCCCTGTTCTGACCGTATTGCACTATGTATTATTTGATAATCCAAGAAATGCCTCCTACTTCTGGTTCAAGTAGAAATGAAAATAGAAGAATTACAAGAATATTTAGAAAAAGATAGATCTCGGCAACAACACTTCCTATACCCCTTTTTTTCTTTCAGGGTATATTTATGCACTTGCTCATGATTATGGTTTAAAGGGTTCGATTTTTTACGAACCTATGGAAATTGGGGGTTATGATAATAAATCTAGTTCAGTACTTGTAAAACATTTAATTACTCGAATGTATCAACAGAATTATTTGATTTATTCTGTTAATGAATCTAACCAAAATCGATTGATTGAGCATAACAATTCTTTTTATTCTCAAATGATATCTGAAGTTTTTGCGATCATTGCAGAAATTCCATTCTCTCAGCAATTACTATTTTCCTTCGAGGAAAAAAAAGAATACCAAAATCTCAGACTTTACGATCTATTCATTCAATATTTCCCTTTTTAGAAGACAAATTATCACATTTAAACTATGTGTCAGATATATTAATACCCTATCCCATCCATTTGGAAATCTTGGTGCAAATTCTTCAATGCTGGATCCAAGATGTTTCTTCTTTGCATTTATTGCGATTCTTTCTCCACGAACATCATAATGGGAATAGTTTTTTTTTTTTCAAAAAATCCTTTTCAAAAGAAAATAAAAGACTCTTTCGATTCTATATAATTCTTATGTATCTGAATGTGAATTTGTCTTAGTGTTTCTTCGTAAACAATCCTCTTATTTACAATCAAAATCCTATGGAATCTTTCTTGAGCGAACACATTTCTATGGAAAAATGGAACATCTTATAGTAGTGTGTCATAATTATTGTCAGAAGGCCTTTTGGGTCTTCAAGGATCCTTTTATGCATTATGTTCGATATCAAGGAAAAGCAATTCTGGCATCAAAAGGATCTTATCTTTTGATGAAGAAATGGAGATGTCATCTTGTCAATTTCTGGCAATATTATTTTCATTTTGGGCTCAGCCTTACAGAATTTCAATAAACCAATTAGGAAATCATTCCTTCTATTTTCTCGGTTATCTTTCAAGTGTATTAAAAAATACTTCGTCTGTAAGGAATCAAATGCTAGAGAATTCCTTTTTAATAGATACTATTACTAATAAATTGGATACCATAGTCCCAGTTCTTCCTCTTATTGGATCTTTGTCTAAAGCTAAATTTTGTACCGTATCCGGGCATCCTAGTAGTAAGCCAATCTGGACGGATTTATCGGATTCTGATATTATTGATAGATTTGGTCGGATATGTAGAAATCTTTCTCATTATTATAGTGGATCCTCAAAAAAACAGAGCTTATATCGAATAAGGTATATACTTCGACTTTCTTGTGCTAGAACTTTAGCTCGTAAACATAAAAGTACAGTACGTGCTTTTTGCAAAGATTAGGTTCAGGAATTATTAGAAGAATTCTTTACAGAAGAAGAAGGAGTTGTTTTTGATTTCCCAAAAAGAACAAAACCTCTTTTCCTCTCTATAGGTCACATAGAGAACGCATTTGGTATTTGGATATTATCCATATTAATGAATTGGTGAATTCATTTATGATGGGGACGATAAGCCCCTATAAAATAAGAAATATAAATTTTTTCTAATGTCTAATAAATAGACGACAAATTCATTAATTTTCATTCTGAAATGCTCATCTAGTAGTGTAGTGATTGAATCAACTGAGTATTCAAAATTTTTAGACAAACTTCTAGGGATAGAAGTTTGTTTTTTTATCTGTATACATAGGTAAAGTCGTGTGCAATGAAAAATGCAAGCACGATTTGGGGAGAGATAATTTTCTCTATTGTAACAAATAAAAATTATCTACTCCATCCGACTAGTTCAGGTTCAATCCCGGGCAACCCATCGAAAAATAAAAAAAAGAAATATTTATTTTTAACCCATTTCATTTATAAATTGTTTTAGTGATTTAGTCAGGTAGATATATATCTGTTGGGATTGGTTGACATTGACATATACGCCATGTTATACTGTTAAATAACAAGCCTTTCATTAACTATCTCTCTCTGGTTATAGTTAATATGTGTGTAGGAGTCCTTGAAAATTGAATAAACCAAGATCTTACCATGACTGCAATTTTAGAGACACGAAAGCACACAAGCCTATGGGGTCCTTCTGCAACTGGATAACTAGCACTGAAAACCGTCTTTACATCGGATGGTTTGGTGTTTTGATGATCCCTACCTTATTGACCCAACTTCTGTATTTATTATCGCATTCATTGCTGCTCCTCCAGTAGATATTGATGGTATTCGTGAACCTGTATCTGGGTCTTTACTTTATGGAAACAATATTATCTCTGGTGCCATTATTCCGACTTCTGCAGCTATAGGTTTGCATTTCTACCCGATATAGGAAGCAGCATCTGTTGATGAATGGTTATACAATGGCGGTCCTTATGAGTTAATTGTTCTACACTTCTTACTTGGTGTAGCTTGTTACATGGGTCGTGAGTGGGAACTTAGTTTCCGTCTGGGTATGCGTCCTTGGATTGCTGTTGCATATTCAGCTCCTGTTGCAGCTGCTACTGCTGTTTTCTTGATCTACCCTATCGGTCAAGGAAGTTTTTCTGATGGTATGCCTTTAGGAATATCTGGTACTTTCAACTTCATGATTGTATTCCAGGCGGAGCACAACATCCTTATGCATCCATTTCACATGTTAGGAGTAGCTGGTGTATTCGGCGGTTCCCTATTCAGTGCTATGCATGGTTCCTTGGTAACCTCTAGTTTGATCAGGGAAACCACAGAAAACGAATCTGCTAATGAAGGTTACAGATTCGGGCAAGAGGAAGAAACTTATAATATCGTAGCCGCTCATGGTTATTTTGGCCGATTGATCTTCCAATATGCTAGTTTCAACAATTCTCGTTCTCTACATTTCTTCTTGGCTGCTTGGCCTGTAGTAGGTATCTGGTTCACCGCTTTTTAGGTATTAGTACTATGGCTTTCAACCTAAATGGTTTCAATTTCAACCAATCTGTAGTTGACAGTCAGGGTCGTGTTATTAACACTTGGGCTGATATTATCAACCGTGCTAACCTTGGTATGGAAGTAATGCATGAACGTAATGCTCACAACTTCCCTCTAGACCTAGCTGCTGTAGAAGCTCCATCTACAAATGGATAAGACTTCTGTTTTAGTTTTAATGTAGTATATACAAATTGTTGAAGAGCAATATAAAACTTCTTTCTAAAAAGAAGTTTTATATTGCTCTTTTTTCCTTTGTTTGGATTAATTGCGTGCCACAGTTAACCCCCTTTTTTTACATTTTTAAGATTGGCATTCTATGTCCATCCAATATCTCGATCTAAGTATGAAGTAAGGAAAAAATTCAATAATGAATGATGAATGGAAAAAAGAGAAAATCCCTTAGCTAGATAAGGAAGGGGCGGATGTAGCCAAGTGGATCAAGGCAGTGGATTGTGAATCCACCATGCGCGGGTTCAATTCCCGTCGTTCGCCCATCACATTATTTCAAATTCCAAAAATAAAATTCTATTTTCAATATTCCTATTTATTTACGGCGACGAAGAATAAAACTATCACTATATTTTTTCCTTTTCCTACTTCTTCTTCCAAGCGCAGGATAACCCCAAGGGGTTGTGGGTTTTTTTCTACCAATTGGGGCTTTCCCTTCACCGCCCCCATGGGGATGGTCTACAGGGTTCATAACCACTCCTCTTACTACAGGACGCTTACCTAACCAACACTTAGATCCGGCTCTACCCAAACTTTTTTGGTTTGCCCCAACATTACCCACTTGCCCGACTGTTGCTAAGCAGTTTTTGGATATCAAACGGACCTCCCCAGATGGTAATCTTAATGTGGCCGATTTACCCTCTTTTGCAATCAGTTTCGCTACAGCACCTGCTGCTCTAGCTAATTGTCCACCCTTTCCAGGTGTGATTTCTATGTTATGTATGGCCGTGCCTAAGGGCATATCGGTTGAAGTAGATTCTTCTTTTTTATCAATAAAAACCCCTTCCCAAACTGTACAAGCTTCTTCCAAAGCATACGGCTTTCTAGATGTATATGATGATATCTATACAGATGGATCTTATATAAATCCGATATATAGGAAGATCTTTATAATTA